>MU390433.1:0-35310 GCA_022578715.1 Nemania sp. FL0916
TATAAAATTTATAATATAAATTTTTAATTTTAAAAAACAAAATATAAAAATTTTATTTATTTATTTTTTTTTATATAATAACGTTAAAACTAATAAAACTAATAATATAGATTTAATAAAAAAAATTATTTTAAAAATTTTTATTATTTATAATTTATAAAATTTTAATTAATAATTTTTATTAATTATAATTTATAAAATAAAAATTTTAAATTATAAAATAAAATTTTTAAACATTAATTAAATTTAAAAAAATTTAAATTAAAAACTTTAATTAAAAATTTTAATCGTAAAACTTATATAATTATTAAAACAAATAAATAAAACCTCTTTTATATTATTTATTTATAAAATCTCTCGTTTTTATTTTTTTAATATATATAAACTTTTTTTTTAATTTTTTATGTTAATAAAAAAATATAATAATTTTTTTAATAATTAAAAATTATATTATAAATTTAATAAAAAGTTTTTAATAATTATATTTTATTTTATTTTTAATATTATTATAAAAATTTATTTAATAATTTATTTTTATAAATAAATATTAATTATTAAAATTTTATATATATATTAATATAATTTTATATTATAATTAAATATTATTTTAATTTTAATATCGGTTTTTTTAATAATATTTAATTAATTTTTAATTTTTTTAATTAAATTAATATTTATAAATAAATATTTATTAATTTTTATATTAATAATATAATTTTTAATAATAAAAATTTTTTAATTTAAAATTATAATATATTTTATTAAAAATTATTTATTTTTTTAAATATAATTATAAAATTTTTTATTATAATTATATTATTATTTAATAATTTTTTTTTAAAAAAATAATTAATTTTAAAATTAATTTTTTTATTTTATTTAATTTATTCGATTTTTAAAATTTTAAATTATTATTTTTATTATTTCGATTTTTTAATCCGTATTAAATATATATAATTATTAAATAAATTTTATATTTAAAAATTTTAATTATATATATTTTTTATAATAACAAAAATATTTTTTTTTATTTATTAATTTTTTTTATTATAATTTAATTTAAAATAAATTAAAATTAATAATAAAATATTAACGTTTTATATAAATTTTAATTAAATAAATTAATTATTTAATTAAAAAATTAATTATTATTAAATTTTAAATTATTAAAAAAAATTTATTTTATTTATTTTAATAATTAAATTTAAATAATTTATAAATAATTTATTTAATATATTTAATTATATTATTATAAATATTTTTTTATTTAAATATTAATAAATTTTCTAATTTTTTAAATATAAATAAAATTAAATATAAAAATTTTTTAAATTTTTTTTAATTAATATATATATATTTATTAATTTATTTAAATTTTTTAAAAAAATTAAATTCTAACATTTTTTTTATTTTTAAATTTTTAAATTTTTTATAAAATTTAATATTATTATTTAAAATAATTTATTAATATTTTAAATTTTTTTATTTAATTAAAATAAAATTATCGAAATAAAATTAAATATTATTTATAATATATTTATTTAAATAAAAATTTATAATTATTATATTAATAATATTATTATTAAATTACTTATTATTAATTTTTTTTAATTTATTTAATTATAATATTAAATTTTAAAAATTATAATATTTTTAATTAAATTATTATAAAAAATAAATATTTTATTAAAAATAAAAAAGATTAAAATAATTTTATAATTAATATTAATATAAAAAAATTAAAATAATTTTATAATTATTTATAATTAAATTAATAATTTATTAATTAATATTATTAATATTTTTTTATTCTTTAATAAATTTTAATTTTAATATATTAATAAATAATTTATTTTTTATTTATTTTTTTTATAATAATAAATTATATAAATAATAAATATTAAAATTTTAATATTTTTATTTTATTAAAAAAATTAAAAATTTATTTTATATATTTTTTTAAATTTTTTTTAAATTTATAATATTTTTAAATTATAAAAATAAGTTTCGGTTTATTTATAATATATAATATAAATATTTATTGAAAAGAAAGTTTTGTTATATTTTTATTATTCCGTATTTAAATAATAGTTTTTAATTATTGTTTTTTTTTTTTTTTTTTTAAAACTGATTTCGAATCCGGACTGAACCGATTTTAAATCCGGACCGAACCGACCGCGATTTCGGATTTAACCGATTTAAACTTTTAAATTTAACCAATTTAACCTTCCGGACTTAACCGATTTAAACTTCCGAACCGAACCGACTTTTTATATTAAAACCGTTTTTTTTCAATTAATTTATAACCCGACTTATTTACCGGTCGTATAAAGATTCAATTATTTAATAAAACCGAATTAATTATTATTTTAGTTTTTTAAATTATGTACGAATTATAGTTTTCGGGGACGTATTTTTTTAAAAATTTATTAATCTTAGCTCGTACGAGCCAGTCTTTAAGATTGTTATAAAACAAATTAACAGCTTTCGGTTCGATTAAACCTTTCGGTGTTATAATAATATAAATAATTAATAAATAGATTATTTACAGTTTTATTAGTTTTTCGTCGGTTTTTAGTTTTTTAACTGCATGCGGTAAGGTTATTACAGCTTGTTTTAATTCGTTTTCGTACGAAGATATAATGTATTTTTGTTTCGTACGGATTAATTAGTATACGTTTAATTCGAAGCTGTTAAAGTTGTTTGTATGTACAGGAGGGAACAGGAGCGGGAAACTTTATAAGCGGCGTAAAAGGGGGTTTTTATTTACTTATTTTAACCGTGTTAGTTTTATAATCAAAGCTTTTAATTAAGGTTTTTAGTTTAGGTTTTTTTAAATTTAATTAATGTTAGTCCGGAAACCTTGTTTTATAGTTTAAAAACCTTGTTTTATTAATCATTTTTAACCCTGTTAAAAGTACGTGATTGTGTATAAACCGAGTCTTATTAATAATCTAAAGCGGTAAAAAGTTAATTCGATTTAAACTGCAGCTAATAAGAGTTATTAACCGGAACTTTATAAATTACAACTAGTGGGAGTCACTGGTTAAAACCTTATTACGGTTAATAAGAGTTACTAATTAAAACCTTATAAGTTATAAGTAATAAAAGTCTTTAAAACAATTTTTTTTATTAAGTCCGTATTATTAGTTTTATTAATTTTAACGTTATTATATAAAAAAAAGTAAGTAAAAAAACTTTTTACGTTTTGTTTTTTAAAATTAAAAATTAAAAAATAAATTATAAAAATATTTATTAATTATAATTAATAATAAAAACGAAATAAAATTACAAATTATTTATTTTAATGATATTTTTAATAATTATATTAATTTAATTTATTATATTATTAATAATTATATTTTTTAAAAAAATATAATATATAAGTTTTTTTAATTTTTAATTTTAAAAAATAAAATATAAAAAATTTATTTATTTAATTTTCTATATATAATAATATTAAAATTAATAAAAATAATAATATAAATTTAATAATAAATTATTTTTTTAATTTTTATTAATTATAATTTATAAAATAAACATTTTAAATTAAAAATTTAAATTTTTAAATTAATATTAATTAAATAAAAATTAAAATTAAAAATTTTAATTATAAAATTTATATAATTATTAAAATAAATATAATATATATTTTTAAATTATTAATATTTTATAATTATATTAATAAATTATTTATATATATTAAATTTTAATTTATTAATAAATTAATTTTTAATTTTATTATTATATTTATTATTATTATTTAAAATATTATTATTTTTTTATTTAAAATTTTTAAAATTTATATTTAAATAAATAATAAAAAATAAAAATTAATAATAAAAATTATTATAAATATAATTAAAATAAACGTATATAAATTTTAATTTATTTATAATATATAATATAAATATTTATTAAAAAATAAACTTTATTATATTTTTATTATTTTATTTTAAATTAAATAATAATTTTTAATTATTTTTAATTATTTTTTTATTTTTTAAACCGATTTCGAATTTAAATTAAATTAATTCCGAATTTAAATTAAATTAATTTAAATTTTAAATTTAATTAATTTTTTATATTATTTTTTTTAAATTTATAATTTAATTTATTTATTAATTATAAAAAAATTTAATTATATAATAAAACCGATTTAATTATTATATTAATTTTTTAAATTATATATAAATTATAATTTTTAAAAATAAAAATTTTTAATAATTTATTAATTTTAATTTATATAAATTTATTTTTAAAATTATTATAAAATAAATTAATAATTTTTAATTTAATATAATTTTTTAAAAATCGTTTTTATATAAAAATATAATTTAAAATTTTATTTATTTTTTTTTATTATTTAATAAATTATATAAATTAATTAATATTATTAAAATTATTTATATATATATAAAAAAATTAAAAATAAAAAACTTTATAAATAAATAATATAAAAAAAAAGTTTTATTTATTTATTTTAATAATTATATAAGTTTTATAATTAAAAATTTTAATTAAAATTTTTAATTTAAATTTTTTTAAATTTAATTAATAATATATTATATTAATTATTTATATAATATTTAAAAATATTATTTTTTAATATAAAAGTTTTATTTTATTATAATTAATAAAAATTATTAATTAAAATTTTATAAATTATAAATAATAAAAATTTTTAAAATAAGTTTCATAATTTATTAAATTTATATTATTAATTTTGTTAATTTTTATATAAATTTTTTTATTAATAAAAAAATAATTTAAATTAAAATAATTAAATAATTTAATTTTAATAATTTAATTTAATATTTTTTTTAATTTTAAAAAATAAAACGTAAAAAGTTTTTTTATTTTTTTTATATAATAATATTAAAATTAATAAAATTAATAATATAAATTTAATAAAAAAATATATTTTAAAAACTTTTATTATTTATAATTAAATTTTAATTAATAATTTTTATTAATTATAATAAAGTTTGAATTAATAATTTTTATTAATTATAATATTTTTTTAATTAATAACTTTTATTAATTATAATTTAAATCGAATTAATTTTTTATTGTTTTAAATTATTAATAAAATTCGGTTTATATATAATTACGTATTTTTAACAGGGTTAAAAATAATTAACTTATAAAATAAAATTCTTAAACTAATTATAAAATAAAGTTTTCGGATTAATATTATATAAATAATCAGTATAACACGTTATTAATTAAATAAAAACTTAAATTAAAAACTTTAATTAAAAACTTTAATCGTAAAATTTACGCGGCCGAAATTCAAAAAAGAAATAAAACTTTTTTTTATACCGCTTATAAAATCTCCCGTTCCCGTTCTTTTTTATACATATAAATAACCTTAATAATAAACTAGTTTATAAAAAACAAAAACTATATTTTTATATAAAAACGACTTAAAACAAGCCGTATTAATTCTACCGCGTATAATTAAAAAATTAAACGAAAAATAAAAGCTTATCGAATTATAAATAATTTATTTATTAACGATTTATAATATTGTAACTTTAAAAAGTTTAATCGAACCGAAAACTGTTAATTTATTTTATAATAATTTTAAAAATTAACTCGTATAAATTAAAATCGATAAATTTTTTAAAAAATACGTTTCCGAAATTTATAATTTATATATAATTTAAAAAATTAAAATAATAATTAACTCGGTTTTATTAATTAATTAAATTTTCGTATAACCGGTAAATAAATCAAGTTATAAATTAATTAAAAAAAAACTATTTTTTAAAAATATTATTTAATATATAAAAGATTTTTTTTAAATTTAGTTTTATTAAATAAAAACGATATAAAAATAAAATAACGATTTATTTTTAAACGAAATTTTAAAAAAATATTAAAAAATAATATTATTATTTTATTTTTAAATAACGGAAAAATTAAATTGAATTAAATAAAAAATTAATTCGTTAATTTTTATTAAAAATTATTAATTAAAATATAAATTTTAAAATAAAAATTAATAATTTTAATTATTAAAATAAAAATTTTTTTATAAAATGTATTAAACGGGTAATTATTTTATTTATTCGAATAAATAATAATTAATTAAAAAAATTATTAATTTAATTAAAAAAATTAAAAAAAAATAATTAATTATTTAATTAATAAAAGTTTAATTATTAATTTTTAAAAAATATTAAAAAAATATATTTTTTAAAATATTATTAATATTATTATTATTTATATTTTAAAATTTAAAAAAAAAATTTTTTTTTAATAATATAAAATATTATATATTTATTAAACATATTTTTAATTGAATTCTTTTTAAAAAATTAAAAAAAAAATTAAATTATTTATTAATAATAATTTTTCGATAATTTAAAATAAAAACAATTTTTTATATTAATAAAAATTATATATAAATTTAAAATATTATTTAATAATTAATAAAATTATTAATAAAATTTAAATTATAAATATAAAAATAAAAAGAAATAAAATAAAATAAAATAAAAATAATTTAAATAAATATAAAATATTTTATTTAATATTTTAAAATTATTAAAAAAAATATAACGTTTTTAATTATTTTAAATAATAATAATTTTAATTTAAAAACACGAAATTTTATAATATTATTAAAAATATTTTTTTTATTAATTTAAATTTTAATTTATTAAATATAAATATATTAAAAATAAATAAACTTATATATAATAAAATCAAAATTTTTTTTTTAAAACTCGGGTAATTAATATTAAAAAAAATATTTTTAAAAATAAATAACCCGTTTTTTTATAAAAAAATTAAATTTTAAAAACGAATTTTTAAAAAATTAATAAATAATATATAAATTTGTTTAAATATTTAATTTTAAAAATAATAATAATTATATTTATAAATATTAATATAAATAAAAAACGTTAAATAAAATAAAAAAATTTTAATTAAATTAAAAAAAATTAATAATAAAATTTTTTAATATTTTTTTTAAATATTTAAAATAAATTTATATTAAAAATTAAATTTTTTTATTTTCGAAAAAAATAAAAATAAATAAATATAATTTTTTTTAAAAAAATTAATTATTATTTAATTAAAACGAAAAAAATAATAATTAAATAAAATATAATTTTAATTAAAATTTATAAAAATAATAAAAAAATAAAATTAATATTAATAAATTATTACGTTTAATTTTTTTAAATAATTTAAAATTAAATATTAATTTATTTATTTATAATTTAAATATAATTAATAAAAAAAATAAAATTTTTATTTAAAATAAAATTAAAAAATTTAAAAAAATCCCGAAAAAATAAAAATTATTATTTAATAATAATTCGAATTAAAAATATTATTTTAAAAATTATTTAAATTAATTTTTATAACCGGGTTATATTAAATAATAATTAAATATATTTCGAATATATTAATATAAATATTTATAATTAATTTATAAAACGTAATTTTATTAATAAAAATTTTTTATTTAAATTAATATTTTAATTATTAAAATTAAAAATAATAAATAATAATACTTTTTTATTATATTTTATATAATATTTTTTTTTAATTATTAAAAAAATATTATTAATAATTCGAATATATATAATTAAATATAATTAAATTTATAATATATGTTTTAATAAAAATTAATTATATTAATATATTATTATTATTAATTTTATTATAAATAATATTATATTATATAATATTAAAAATATACAATATATTTAATATAAAATTAATATAAATAAAATTAATAATTTAAAAAAAATTAATATTACTTTTTAATAATAAAAAAATTTAATTTAAAAAATAATTTTAATAAAAATTAAAAATTAAAACGTAAATTTATTAAATAAAATATTATCGAAAAACTTTTTAATATAATTAAATTAATTTTAAATAATTTTTTAAATTTAAAAAATTAATTAAAAATCCGATTTTAATCCGGATTTAAATAAAAAATTATTAAAATTTAAAAAATATATATATATATAAATAAAAATTATTAAAACGAGTAATTTTTATTAAATTATTAATTATATTTTTTATAATTTTTATAATTTTTATAATTTTTATTAAATTTATTTTATATTTTAAAAAATTTTATTATTTTTTATAAAATATTATTTTAATTTTTATTAAAAAAAACTTTTTTAATATAAATTTATAAATTATAAATTAATTATTATTATATTAAAAAATATTTTTTAATAAAAAAACCGAATTTTAATATATATTATAAAAAAGTTATTTATAAAGTTATAAAATAGTTTTTTTAATAAGATTTTTATTTTCGTATAAAAATAATAATTTAAAAAAAATAATAAATTATATAATTTAATTGTATAATATATTTATAAATTTATTAAAAAAATTTATTTATTAATAATGTAACAGACCTCCTATACAACAATATAGGAGTACGCACGGGGTTTTAATTTGCAGGTAATAATAAGATCTTTAGTAGGTATCCGTTAAAAAGTTTTCAAAATATTTCCCGTTATTATGTAATAAGGATAATTAATTTTAGGTAAAAAATATATTATTTAGTAAAAAAGTAAGTTAAATTAATAACTAAAAAATAAAAACGAATAACTAAATATAAAAGAAATTATAAAAATATATAAACATAGGAAATAAAAGTTCTACTACTTATAACCGGATTACAACGAGTTAGGTAAACCCGGTTTACAATAATCCCAATAAACTTAGTTTACAATAAGTTTAATAAGCCCGGTTTATAATAAACTTGGTAATCTATTACGTAACTATAAACTAGAAAAGGAAAAAAGGGAAAAACAGGCGCACCTAAAGTAGCCCGTTCTTTTGACCGTATTAGAACTTGTTCTATAACATTATCCCCTTTCTCCCAGAATTATTGTCCCAATAATTAAATAAACTACCATTTTTCCTTTTTTTAACATATTGAGCCGTATTAAAAAAATTAACAAGTTAAAAAAAACTAAATAATATATCGCTTTTACCGTATTTATCGATCAAGTTAGATTTAAAATTATATTTTATTTACGTTGTTTCGATCGTTTTTTTAATTATAAAATAATAAAAAAAATTAATCGATATATAGAATATATCCGCGCTAGTCGTATCTACAACGGTTCAAATGTTCTTTTAAATTCGGCTAACAATATAGTTTTAAAATATTGCCGTTTTAAACGGGAAAAAAAGCAGGCTAAATAACGCCTGTTGTTAGTTTAAAAAAAACTAAAAAACGCTTAGAACAGTTTTTACGATATTTTAAAGAACTTAACCAGGTTAAAATAACAAAAAAAGTTCTTTAAAAATCGTAAAATAAAAATAATTTAACGCAGGTTCTAATCTTTAAACGAACTAGATAAAATAAAACGTATTAAAAAAAAACAAAAATCTTTAGTAAAAGAATAGAAACAGCAGGAAAAACAAGCTAAAGTAGCGCAGGCAGCGCTGTTTAAGTTTAATTAAAATTCCTTAAGTACTTTTTTTAAAATCAACCCCGCTTTTTTAACTTTGGTCGGTTAAAATACTAACAGTAGAACTAATTTACAATTATCGTAACAATTTCTAAATATTTCTTAAGTTCCCAAGTATTATCAACATATAAATACCTTTCTTATTTAATAAAATATTTAAATTTATTACCATTCTAACGGGAATCTAAGATTTTTTCGATTTTATAAATATTCTGATCGGTTTCTATTTTAAATTATATTTCTAACAGTATATCTTTTAACGCGGGTTCGAGTAATAAAATATAAAAAACAAAGTAAATTCGTATTATATTTAATAATAACAGTTTATAATTAGTTAATAAAACAATTTTTTTAATTTTAAAAGGTTTAAGTTTTTTAAAGTCTAATTTATTATTTGGTCGTTTCGTTTTAATCTAAGGAATATTAATATTTAAATTTTGTTTTTATCGGAACAAATAAACCTTGTCTTTTTTTGTTAAAATTAATCCTTTAATTCTTTTTTTATTATAGTATTCTATTATACGCTGCTAAATAAATTAAAATATGGTCTATAACCTAGTTTATATTGTCCTGATTTTTATAACGAGTATCTTAGCCCTTAAGGCGATTACCTCAACAACGGGGGCTTCGGTTCGAGATTTTTTTTATCGGTCTATATCTGTTTAATGTTTATAAATTACTTCGTAAAATAACATGTTTATATCTTTATTTATAAATATATTATAAACTAGCTAAATTATAGGTAGAAATTCGTACTAATTATTTTGTTCGTAATTAATATAATTTTAAAAGTATTACTTAAATGTTTAATTCAACTTTTCTGTTTATTTATCTGTTTAAAAATGATAGGTAGTTAAAAATTTAAGTTTTATACTAATTTTTTTAAAAAAGCTTGTACTAAATTTGGACGTAAAAAAAATATCCCGATTAAAAATAATCCGTTTAAATAGTTTATGTTTGTTTAAATATTAACAAATAAAGGCGTATATTAGTTGTTTAATAGTAATATCGTTTTTAAAAAGTAGGAAATAGCCGTATTTTGTAAATCGGTCTATAATAACCTATATTTTATTATATTATACTTTTATAACCGGGTCGGTTAATAGTAAGAATATAATAATAAAATTTTAAATAATAATATATTATACTTTATTAAGTATTTATATTAGTTATAAAAGTTTGTAAAGTTTATATCGAGCGGTTTTAACTTTGTTATAAATATTATAAACGTTTATTATTTTTTTTACAGTTTTTTATAATCCGGGGAAATCGTATTTTTTTTATAAACGTTTAACTGTTTTAATTATTTTTTAATATTTATATAAAAAGTGTTTGTAGAATTTTTTAACGAACTTTTTTCGTAAAATCTCGGGTAGGTAGATCTTTCTTTTATAAGTTAGTTTATCCGTTTTTAACTTTTTCTGTTTACGTAATTCTGTTAATTTTTAGGGGTTGTAAGTTTATTATAACTATTATAGTTAAACTTTTAAAAGATTTTTAAAAATAACCCGTATACGTAAACTTCTATTTTTTTAAAAGTATAATATTTAAATATTTCGTTTAAAAATTTTAAATTCTTTTTATTCTCGTTAACTAAAAATATCTATTTAAATATTATTTTTTTTTTTAATATAATATATTTTAAAATTAAATTTCGCGAAAAAGATTAACTAGTTTTTATACCGTTTGTTAAGGTTTTTTATAATTATAAATATAGTTAGATTTTTATAATCGGAGTAGATTTTAAATAGTTCTGTTGTTTTTTTTATAAAAGGTTTTTATTTTTTTAATGTTTTAATAATAGTTAATAATTTTTTATCGTAAATTAGGTATTTTAGTTCGGCGTTTTATAACGTTTTCGAATAATAAATTATTGGGTGTTATTTTTTATTATTTTCTAGTTGTTCGAATATTTTTGCGATTATACCGTTTAAAGCGTCCGTTTTTAATTTTTTTTTTTTATTAGATCTAGTAATCGTATTATTAAGTCGGAAATAACCTTTGTTTTTAACGTTTCGAATATTTTTTTAATTTTTTTTAAAATAAAGAACGTTTTTTTTTCGTATTTTTTGGTAGTATATTTTATAAAAAGTTTTACCGGTGTTCTAAAATCTGTAATTAAGGTTTGTACGTAGTTTAAAAATCTTAATATTTGTTAGATATCGGTAACCGTGCACGGGTCCGGTATTTTCCAATTACGTATTGTTTTAATTTTTAATTCTTATATCTGGATTTTTTTAGGGGTAATAGTAAATCTTAGGAAATTGATTTTTTAAATATATTATACGTATTTTTTTACGTTTAATCGTAATTTCGTTTGTTAAAGTTCTTTTAAAACTATTGTTATATATTTTTTATATTCTTTTAAAGTTTTCGAATAAATAAAAATATTGTTAAAATAGACAAATATAAACTTATTTAAAAACTTCCGGAGTATTATTATTATTATACGTTAAAAGGTTGCCGGAATATTACGTAATCCTTAAGGTATAATTATATATTTATATAGTTTATAAACCGTTCGTATAACGGTTTTTTATTCTTTTTTTTCTATTATTTTAATAATATAATATCCGTTAGGTATATCGAATATAGTAAACTATCGGGCTTAACTAATATTTTTTTTTATCGTAACAAAAAAAATTAAAAAGTATCCGTCCGGGATTATAATTACGTTTAATAAGCGATAATTTATTATTACTTGTTATACTAGGTTCTTTTTTTTATCTTGGGCTTGTTTTCCGTTTTTTATTTTTAGTACTAGTAAGACTAGGTAGCCGTATAATGATTCCGACTCGCGTATAAACCCTCGTTTTAGGTTTTTTTATATATAATCTTATAAAGTTTTAAACTTTCTAAGGCTTATATAGTAAATCTAGTATAACTTAGGTTCGTATCTTTTTTTTAGTAAAATTCGGTAATTTTAAAGTCCGTGTTTAAGTAATTTACTTTTTTCCGGTATTTTAAACAAGTTTTTATATTATAAATATTCTTTTAGTATTTTAATTTTTTCTGTTGTTTTTTATATTTCGTTAATATTTCTAATATCTTAAATTATTGTTTTATTTTTTTATTAAATTACCGGGTTATTAATTTTTAGTTATTTTATTCCGAAAATAACGTCGTAGTTAAAAATATTTGCGATATTAAATACAATTTGTTCTTTATATCTTTATATCGATATATCGAATAATTTAGTTTTTTTAAATATACGATTATTATTATAACTTGATTTATTCCTATTAAATATTATAATTTTATACGATTTGTTTTTATATTTCCAAAATATACGATCTTTTTTAATAACTCGGGGTAATATAAAGTCGACTTCGGATCCTAAGTTTACTAATGTCCGATATTTTTTTTTATTATATTTTATTTCGATTTTTATTTGTTTTCGTAGACCGTACCGTATTTTTCGTAAAACTTTTATATTTTCGGTCTTTTATCGCCCTAATGGCGAGAACTACTTTTGTTTTTTTAATTTCGTATTTTATAAAGTTATTTTTTAAACTTTTGTTTTTATTATCGTATATTTAAAACATTTGTTATTTATATATTTATATTATTATTTAATTTAATAGTTATATCGTTATTATATAGTTTTTTTTAATCGTAATAATTTTAGCGCTATTTGGGGTATTAGTAAAACGGGGGTTCTTTATTCTATAAGTAGTAGTCTAAAATCGAAATACAAGTTGTACTCGTTAGTTTTGTTATCGTAAATATATTTTTTAATTATAACCGATTTATTTATAAAAATATACGGATGTTTTTTACAAATACGGAATATTTTGTTGTATAATTAAGTTCTATTATATAAATAGTTATATAGTTCGTATTTTTTAATTTTGTAATTTTTTTTAGGTTTTAATTTGAATTATGTTTTATATAGTTTATAAATAACAGGAGTATAATATATACACTTTATACTAACTATTTTTTTACTTTTATTAATATTAAAATAGATTTTGTAAACTTTGGGTAACACGGTATAAAATAGTTCTTCGTTATAATTATATAGATCTTTTTTTTTATTTGTATTTTTTTAACTAAAGGATTTCTAATTAATATATTTTTTAACTTGTTAATATTATTTATAATAATAAAATCGTTTATAAAATATTTAATATATTTTTTTGTATAAAATCCGGGTTACTTTTTTTTTAGAATTTTTATTATATAATTTATAATTTTTAGGTCGAATATAACAGTAATATTTTTAGTTGATTTATTTTATTAATTTTTTTAATCTAGGGTAATATTTACAAATTTTTCTGTCTAAATCGTTATAATTAGGATATTCTTTTTTGTTTAAAGTAAAATTATTTTTTTATATTATTATATATATAATAACCGTACGTTTTAATTCCGATTTTAAGTTATATTCGTAAATTTCGGTATTATTTTAGGCGTTTTAGGCTTTTTAATCGTTTTTATCGTTATCGTAGATCTTTACGACTCGGGTTTTTCGGGTTTTTTACACCCTTTTTTAAAAAACTCTTCTTCGTTAATACTAAGTTGTTTTTTTTTATAAACTCGGACATTAACGCTTATAATATTTTTTTTTCTTGTATTAAAAACATTCTACGTTAGATATATTTTTTAATATTTGTTTTTATACCGCGTTTATTTTTAATAACTTTTTCCCCGGGTTTTTTTATTTCACTTAGGTTTTTTAGGTTTTATACTTAATTTTCGTAATATTCGTTCGTTTTTTATTTATATACCTGTCGAACGATCGTTTATTTGTTATAATTACGTTTTCTACATATTTATTAAACGTTGTTAGTTTATTATTTTAATATATTTCGTTTTATATTTAGGTTTTTAGTCTATTGAAAAATAAAGTAAATAGTACTACTTCGGGCAGTTTTAAAATAGTTACTAGTTTTTTAAACTTTATTGTATAAATTACGGCGTTTTTAATTTATTTTAGCCGATATAATAATTTTTTAACATGTTTTATTTTTTTTTTATCGCCGAATAAACTTTTTATATGATTTTCGAATCCGGAATATGTTGCGAAAATTCCTTTAGTTTTTAGTTTTCGTTCGTTTTCTATATTTTTTAAATAATCTTTTAAAATTGGTTTAAACTATTCTAATACCGTTTTTGTTAAAAATTACGCCGTTATTATAATTTTTTTAACGTTTGTATTAATAATGTTAATATATTAACTTATATATAGACGTATTTAAATAAAAAACGATTTAACGTCCGTAGTTCCGTTATAAACTTTAGGAAATATAAGTTTAAATTTTTTAATATTTATTATATTTATATTAAGTGCTCGTATTGTCGGTAGTAGTACTTGTTTTAATTATTTGCCTGTTAATCTAAATAAAGCTGTTATATTTTGTTATAATAATATTAATTCTTTAATTGTTTAAATATTGTAGTTTTAAATCGATTTTTTATAAGTTTGTATATTAAAATCGACAAAAGGTTTTTTTTTTTTTTTAAATTTTTCTTTGTTTAAGTTTTCGTTATTAAAGTCGTCGTTAAAATCGTTATTATCTGAGTTTTTTAAAGCTTTTTTTATAAACTTGTTATTTAAAAGTAGTTATTGTTCTATCTAAAGTTTAAAAACTAAAAGTGTAATATTTAGATCTATTACTACAATCGTATTTTTAATTTGTTTTTATAATTATTTTATAATAAAAACGCTTGTTATTATTTGTTCTTTTATTTCTTATTTTCTAGTTTTAAGTTTTATAACTTATAAGTAAATTTTTTAAAACATCCGCCTGTTAATCTTTCGTAACTAAAATATCCTTTAAATATACTTTTTAAAATCTTTTTTTTTATAATTTTCCGTTATTAAAACTTCTTTATACCGATATCCGTTTATTCGTATTAAGTTTTATTAATTAAAAAGTTATTAAAATATAACGGACTTTTTATATAACAATATAAAAGTACGCACGGGGTCTTAATTTACAAATAATAATAAGATCTTTAATAAATATCCGTTAAAAAGTTTTTAAAATATTTCCTGTTATTATATAATAAAAACAATTAATTTTAAATAAAGAATATATTATTTAATAAAAAAGTAAATTAAATTAATAATTAAAAAATAAAAACGAGTAATTAAATATAAAAAAAATTATAAAAATATATAAACATAAGAAATAAAAGTTCTACTATTTATAACCGGATTACGGCGAGTTAGGTAAGCCCGGCTCACAGTGATCTTAATAAGCCTAGCTCACGGTAAATTTAATAAACCCGGCTCACAATAAACTTGGTAATTTATTACGTAACTATGAACTAAAAGGGGAAAAAAAGGAAAAACGGGCGCACCTAGAGTGGCCCGTTCCTTCGACCGTACTAGAGCCTGTTCCGTAACAAATAATCTGTTATTTTTTTATTTGTTTTATTTTTAATTTTTAATTTTAATTTAATTTAATTTATAAATATAATTAATTTTAATAATTAAATTTATATATTAATTATATTATTAATTATATTATTAATTAAATTAATAATTAATAATTTATTATAATTATTTTTTTTTAAAAAAATAAATAATTTATTTTTAAATTAATTTAAATTTTTAATTTTTAATTAAATATTTTTTAAATAAATTATATATAATAATACTTTTTAATAATTATTTTTATAAAAAAACAAATTAAAAAAACGGAAACTTTATAATTAATTTTATAAATTATAATATTAAATTATAATATTTTTAATTATTAATTAAATAAAACTTAATTATATAATATATATAAATATATTTAATATATATTTTAATTTTTAAATAAAAATAATTTAAATATATTATTTTTTAAAATTTATTAATTATTTTATAAAATTATTATATATTTTTAAAATAATTATTTATTATATTTTAAATTAATTAAAATTTTATATAATTAATTATATATTAATAATTTTTTAAATTAAAAAATATAAATTAAAAATACGAAAATATAAAATAAAATTAAAACATTATATTTAATTAAAAAAATTTAAATAAATATTAAAAAATATAATATAAATAATTTTATAATAAAAATTATTTAATTAAATAAATAATAAAATTTATAATTTATTAAAAAAATTTATAATATAACGTATATATAACGTTATAAATATATTATAAATATTATAAAAATTTTTTAATTTTTTTAAAATATATATAATTATAATATTATATATTATATTTATATATATTTTTTTTAATTTTTGTTATTAAATATTAAATTTTTAATTTTATTTTATATTTTTATATTTATATTAATAATTAAAAAACATAAATATAATAATAATTTAACGTTTTATTAATAATTATATAATTAATATAAATATATAACAGTTATAAATAATATTAACAAGTTATAAAAAGTTATAATTATATAATAAAAATATTAATTATATAATTAAAATAAATTAAATAATAAAATTTATAATTATAAATAAATAAAATAAATTTAATAAAGTTTAATTTCGTAGTTTTTCTTTTTTTTTATAATTAATATACGTTTTTTAAATTTATTATATAATTCCGCGTATAATATTATTATAATAAATATAAAATATTAATTATAATAAATTTAATTAAATAATAAAATTATAAAAAATTTAATATTATTATTTAAAAAAATATAATTATATTATTAAAAAAAAATAAATATATATATTAAATATATTAATATATTTTATATAATTAAATTTTATTTAATTATTGTTTAAAAATATTATAATTTATAAAATTAATTATAAAATTTTAATTTTTAATATATTTTTTTATATTTTTTTTATATATTAATTTTTAATAATTTATTTAATATTTTAATATATTATATATATTAATAATAATTTATAATTTTATTAATAATTATAAATAAATCAATATAATAAATCGTAATTATAAACTTTAATTTAATTAAATAAATTATTATAATTATAATTATATTTAATAAATTAATTAAATATTATTATTATTTTTAATTTTTAATTTTAAAAAATAAAACGTAAAAAGTTTTTTTATTTATTTTTTTTATATAATAACGTTAAAATTAATAAAACTAATAATACGAACTTAATAAAAAAAATTGTTTTAAAAATTTTTATTACTTATAATTTATAAAGTTTTAATTAATAACTTTTATTAATTATAATAAAGTTCCGGCCGGTAACTTTTATTAATTATAACTTATAAAATAAAATTTTTAAACTAATTATAAAATAAAGTTTTTAAACTAACGTTAATTAAACTTAAAAAAATTTTAATTAAAAATTTTAATTAAAAGTTTTAATTATAAAACTTGCGCGGTTAAAATAAGTAAATAAAAACCCCTTTTACGCCGTTTATAAAATCTCCCGTTCCCGCTCCTTCTTGTATATATAAACAACTTTAACAGTATTAATTAATCCGTACGAAATAAAAATATATTATGTTTTCGTACGAAAACGAGTTAAAGTAAACTATAATAATTTTACCGCGTGCGGTTAAAAAGTTAAAAACCGACGAAAAGTTAATAAAACCGTAAATTATTTATTTATTAATTATTTATAACATTATAACGCCGGAAGATTTAATTAAACCTGAAATTGTTAATTTATTCCGTAATAGTTTTAAGAACCGGCTCGTATAAGTTAAGATTATTAAATTTTTAAAAAAAGAAGTTCTCGAAAACTATAAATCGTACGTAATTTAAAAAACTAAAGTAATAATTAACTCGGTTTTATTAATTAATTAAATCTTCGTATAACCGGCGGATAAATCGGGTTATAAATTAAAACTAAGCGGGGTAATTATAAAAGGATAATGCGGAAGGTCGGTTCGGTTCGGAAGTTTAAATCGGTTAAGTTCGGAAGTTTAAATCAATTAAATCCGGAATTATAATTAGTTCGGTTTAAATTCGAAATCGGTTCGGTCCGGATTCGAAATCGGTTTCGGAAATAAAAAAAAATTAATAATAATTAAAAACTATTATAAATAAAACAATAAAAATATAATAAAACTTTCCTTTTAATAAATATTTATATTATATATTATAAATAAATTAAAATTTAAATATTATTATTATAAATTTTAATTTACTTATAATATATAATATAAATATTTATTAAAAAAAGTTTTATTATATTTTTATTATTTTATTTTTAAATAATAATTTTTAATTATTATTAATTTTTTTTAAAACCGATTTTAAATCCGGATTAAATTAATTTAAACTTTTAAATTTAATTAATTTAAATTTCCGGGTTTAATTAATTTTTATATTGTTTTTTTATAATTACTTTGTTTAATTTTAATTAATTTATAACTTGTTTTATTTATTAATTATACGAAAATTTAATTATTTAATAAAACCGAATTAATTATTATTTTGATTTTTTAAATTATATATAAATTATAATTTTTAAAAACGTATTTTTTAAAAAAATTAATAATTTTAATATATATAAATTAATTTTTAAAACTGTTTTAAAATAAATTAATAATTTTTAATTTAATTAAATTTTTTAATATTATAATATTATAAATAATTAATAAATAAATTATTTATAACTTAATAAATTTTTAATTTTTATTTACTCTTTTATTTATATATAATAAAATTAATATAATTTATTTAAAATTATTTTTATATAAAAATATAATTTTTATTTTTTAAATTAATTTATATATATAATTCGAAACTATTAAAATTATTTATATATATAAAAAAATAAAAATAAAAAAATTTATAAATATTTTAAAAAAAAATTTATTTATTTTTTAAGTTTTAATTATATAAACTTTATAATTAAAATTTTTAATTAAAAATTTTAATTTAAATTTTTTAAATTTAATTAACGTTAATTTAAAAATTTTATTTTATAATTTAAAACTTTTATTTTATAAATTATAATTAATAAAAATTATTAACCGGAATTTTATTATAATTAATAAAAATTATTAATTAAAACTTTATTATAAATAATAAAAGTTTTTAAAATAAATTTTTTAATTAAATTTATATTATTAATTTTATTAATTTTAATATTATTATTACGTTAAAACGATTTATATTAATTATAAAAAAAAACCGCGAAATTTAACTTTATTAAATTTATTTAATTTATTTATAATTATAAATCTCGTTATTTAATTTATTTTAATTATATAATTAATATATTAATTATATAATTAAATATAATAATAATATTTAATTAATTTATTAAATCTAATTATAATTATATAATTTAATTAAACTTTATAACTATAATTTATTAAATTAATTTATTAATAATTATTAATAAAATATAAATTATTATTATTTTTAAAAATCTTTTATTTATTAATAAATTATATAAATATAAAAATTAATAATTATTATTTTATATTTTAATTTTCGTTTATTATAATAGTATTATGCGCGGAGTTATATAACGAATTCGGGAAACGTATATTAATTATAAAATAAAAAAGAAAAAAGGAAACAGAACCGCGAAATTAAACTCTGTTATATTTATTTTATCCACTTATAATTACGGATCCTGTTATTTAACTTATTTTAATTATATAATTAATATAATATAATAACTAATAATAATTATAATTTATTACTTATAATTGTTAATTATAATTATAACTTTTTATTTATAATTATAACTTTTTATAACTTATTAATATTATTTATAATTATTACGCAGTTATATTAATTATATAATTATTAATAAAACGTTAAATTATAACTACTTTTATAAATTTTCTAATTATTAAAAAATTATATATAAATAAAAATTAACAATTAATAATTGTTATTTTTAATTATATAAATAAGTAATAAGTTCGTATAAGCTCGCGGATAATTTAACAAATAATTTATCGGTTTATAACTTTTTTAATTATTAAGCTCGAAATACCGAGAACTATTTTCTTTAATATTTTATACTATTAATTAACTTTTAAATACTTTGATTAAATTAATAAAAAAGCTCTTTATAAACGAACAATTTAATTTTATTTTAAAATCTTAAACTTGTTTATCGAAAAAAAAAACGCTTGTTTTAATAATATAATATAATTTATTAAAAAAATAAAGCGAATATATTCTTTTTATAAACGTATTAATTAAAGTTTACGTATAAGTAAACAAGTTAATTAAAAAAAACTAAACTAAGTCCGTAAACTTATAAAATAACGAATTATTTTTTTATATTCGCGAGTTAAACAAATATAAGTAATAATTATATAAAAAAACATTTTTAAATTAAAAAAATAAAAAACGGGTCGTATATGTATTATTTTATAAACTACTGTTATTATTTTTTTATATTCGCGATTTTAACGTTTGCGTATAAAAATTATATAAAAGATTTAATTTAAAAAAACAGAATAAAAACGGGAAACCGGAGACAAGTTAACAAAGTTATTAAGGCTGCCGGCGCGTAAATTGATTAATTAACGCGCTAACTAATTAGTTTAAAAGAGTGGTAAATAAGTTAAAATAAAACTTTAATAAGTCGTAATTATTAAATAAAGTAAGATTATAATATTACAACTGTTTAATGAAGTAAAAGGCTTAATTAAAAAAAAAGTCGTAATAATAAAAATAATAAAGTTAAGTTTATTTAATCCGGGACTATTATACGGATAATTAATTATAAAAGTAGAAAATATAAGCCGTAAAAACAGAAAGGGCTATAAAAGTAAAAAGAGTAGGGCATAAAGTTAAAGAAGTAGGGTTATAAAAGTAAAAAGTGAGTTAAAGAACACTTGTTTAATTTCGTAATTATTAAAACGAGGGGTTAAATACGGATTTTTAAGTTTAACTTATTAATAAGCCGAGCTAGATCCGAAAAATAAATATATAAGATTATAACTATTAAAGATTTAATTATTTTATAATACGTTTAAAGTTTATATTATAAAACTTGTTTATATAAAAATAATAACTTAATTATAATTTCGAATATTTAAAATTAATAATAAAATAAATAATATAGTTATATAAAAGCGGGTTTTTAATTAATAAAACCGATTAATCGTAAAATAACGTAGTAAATAAAATAAGTTAAAGTATTTTTATACTTATTTATAATAATAATATATTTAATATATATTAATGTTTAACCGGAAAAATGTCGAAATTAAAAAAAAGTTTAATATTAACGATTTATAAAAAACTAGTTTATTAATATTATTTAAAGTTTTCGAACAACGCGGTTCGAATAAAAATACTTTATATAATTATTAATTATTAATAATTAATAAAAAGACTTTATAATTATTATAACAGTATTATACGCGGAGCTATATAACAAATTTAAAAAACGTATATTAATTATAAAAAAAAAAAAAAAAAACGGAGCCGCGAAACCAAGCTTTAATAAATTTATTTTATTTACTTATAACTACGGATTTTATTATTTAATTTATTTTAATTATATAATTAATATTTTAATTATATAATTATTATAATATAATAATTAATAATAATTATAATTTATTATTTATAATTATTAATTATAATTATAACTTTTTATTTATAATTATAATTTTTTATAATTTATTAATATTATTTATAATTATTACGTAGTTATATTAATTATATAATTATTAATAAAGTATTAAATTATAATTTCGTTTTTATTTTTATTATAAAAATTAACGTATTTTTTATATAAAAAAACTAGTAATAAACTCGGAAATAATTTATTATTTTATATTTTTTATATTAACCGCGTTATTAATAATTAAAACGTTTTTTTTAATATTTAATAATATTATTAAATTTTTAAATATTTAAATTTTATTAATTATAAAATCCGGAATAAATAAATTATTTTAATAATTCGAACTATTATTAATTTTAATTTTAAAAATATTAACTTTTATAATTTTTAAATTTATAAAAATAATATTTTTAATTTTATAATTATTAATATAATTGTTTATATTATTATTAATATTATTAAAATACGGGATATTATAATTAAATTTAAATAAAAAAATTATAAAATTATTATAATTATTAAAAAAAAAACTTGTAATTATTAATTTTATTTTATAAATTTAAATTAATAATAATATATAAATTTTAAATACGTAAATCGTTTAATTAATCAGTTTAATTAATAATATAATTAAATTTTTTTAATTAATTAAAAAAGTTCGAAAAATATTATTATTTTTTATACGTATAAAGTAAAACTTTTATAAAATAAAAAAAAATTAAAAAAGTTATAATAAATACGTAAAAATACGTTTAAAATTTTTATAAAGTTTTAATTATTAATTAAAGTTTTAAAAAATTATAAATAAATAATTTATTATATTTTATATTTAAAATAATTATATATATAAATATATTAAATTTTAATAAATTTAATTGTTTTTTTATTAATATATAATTTATTTTTTAATAATAATTTTTATATATTAAATTTAATTAAATTAATTAAAAATATAAATTTAATAAAATTTAATAAAGTTTATATAATTAAATAAAAGTTTAAATAATTATTTATAATAAAATAATTTTAAAAATATAACGTTGTTTGAAAATTTATAATTAAAATTCGAAAGTTTAAATTTAATAATTAAAAATAATTATAAATATATTATATAAATATTATATAATAAATTAAATTAAATTATTAATATATTATAAAATAAATTATTTTATTATTTTCGCGAATTTAATAAATATAAATAATAATTTATATATAAAAATATTTATAAAAAAATAAAAAAAAAATTAATAAAATTATTAAAATAAATAATATAAATTAATTAAAATTTTTAAAAAATAATAATAAATAAAATAAATAAAATAAAACTTTAATATAATTATAATTATTAAATAAAATAATTATAAAATTTAATTAAAAAAAATCTTAATAATAAAAATAATAAAATTAAGTTTATTTAATCCGGGATTATTATATAATTAATTAATTATAAAAATAAAAAATATAAGCCGCGAAAATAAAAAAAATATATAATTTAAAAAAATTAAAATTATAAAAACAAATAAAGTTATAAAAATAAAAATAAGTTATAAAAATAAAATAAAATTAATTTAATTAATTTAATTATTATTATATAATAATAATATTAATTATAATATTATAATATTATATAATTATTAATAATTAATAAAAAAATTTTATAATTATTATATTAAAACGATTTACGTTAATATATAATAAATTAAAAAAATATATATTAATTATAAAAAAAAATTAATAAAAAAAAAACTACGAAGTTTAATTTTATTAAATTTATTTATTTTATTTATAATTACGGATTTTATTATTTAATTTAATTAAATTTAATAATTATAAATTATTATATTAATTTATTAATAATTATTAATAAAGTTATAAATTATTATTATATATATATTAATTTATAAAAATATAGCTTTATAATTATAAATATTATAATTTATTAATTTATATAAAAAAAAATTAAAAAAAAATATTTTTAATTAATTATACGTTTATAAGTTAATAAGGTTTTATTAATTAATTATACGTTATTTTTTTACGTATAACCGCGTATACGTATGTTTTAATTTTATAATTAAAATTATTAATTAAGTTTAACTGTTTATAAATAATTAATTTATAATATAAGCTTTTTTTTTTAAAAAAAAATAAAAAACCCGTGATTTATTTTTTTTAAAAAAAAGCTTTATAAGTTATTTATAACTTATAATTAATTTATTGTTTTTTTAAATAAATAAAACTCGGTAATATTATATAATTTAATTATTATAAAATTATTTATAAATTATATTTTTTTATTTAATTAAGTTTAATATTAAATTTTATTATTGTTTTATATCGTTTTATTAATATTATATATATTAAGTTATTTTATAATTAATTTTTTTTTAATTAAATTAATTTATTTTAATAAATTATATTTTTTATTTATTTATTTCCGTTTTTTATTTATTTATTCTTATTTTTTATTTATTTATTATTTATTATTTATTGTTTATATATAATTCGTTATAGTTTTTTACCGCTTTTTTTCAACGTTATTAATATTTATTATTTATTATTTAATTATTTTCGCGTATATATTTTATAATAATATTAAAACGAAAAAAAAATTTTATTAATAATAACGAAAGTTTTATTTTTAAATTATTAAAAAATAATATTTAAACTAATGATTTTTTTATAATATTTAAAAACTAAACTGTTATAAAGCCGTTTTTAATTAAAAAAATTCGAATTATTTTTAAATTTAAAAATATTTTTAAAAACGTTGTTTTTTTTATACCGATTATACCGCGTAAAAAACCCGCTGTTTTTAAATTGTTTTTACTCGTATTAAATAAAAAGTTATTTATTATCGAGTTATTAAAATTAATAACCGATAAACTAACCTATATATATTTTTAACTTTGTTTTTAAATAAATAATTTTTTAATTATTATTTAATATTTATTAACAAGTTTTAATATTTTAATCGATTAATAAAATATCCGTATATATTTTATATCGAATAAATAAATTAATTAATATTTTTTTATTTTATTTTTATTATTAAATTATTAATTAAAATATTTAAATATTAAAAAACGTTATTTATTATATATAAATATTAAAAATGTTTTTAATTATAAATATTTATTTATTAATTATTTTTTTTATTAATAAATATTAATATTATAATTAATAAAAAAATATAAATAATTATTACGCGTATTTAATATATTAAAAGTTTAAAAATAATTTTTATATATAATTATAACGTATAATTCGTAAAATGTCGTTATTAAATTTATTTAATAAAATATTATTAATTATATTTTATAAATCGTAAGTTTTTTTTTATTAAATTTTTACTTATTTAATATTAACGCGTTATTTTTTTATAACGTAATATTATTAAAGATATAATAATTAATAATAATATTTTTAAATCGTTAATTTTAAACGGTTTTTTATCCGGTAATAAATAATTCGAATATAATAAAAATATAATAAAACTCGTTTTACGAAAAATAATTATTTTAAAATAATACGTTAAAGTTTTAAAAAAATCCGCTTTTATTTTTAAAAACTTAAATTTTAATAAAATATTCGAAAACAAAATAACTATTATTAATAAATAATTCGATATTTTATATTTTAATACGTTTAAACCGTTTATTTTTATTTCCGAACATTTTTTTTCGTTTTTTAATTTAATAAATAACGATAATAAAAATTTTAATTTCGATTAAATAATTTTTAAATTATTTTTTATATAATAAATCCAAGTTTTTTTTATATATTTGTTTTTTTATATAGTTTATTTAATAAATAATTAATAGTTTAATAATAAATTAACTTAAGTAAAGAAATTTCTCCCGTTTTATAACCGTTTTAAAACCGTTCGTTATTCGTTATTTTTATACTTTAAAACCCGTATTAATTAAAAATTCTATTGTTTTAATTTTGATTTTTTTTTTTATAAATAATTAATCTATTTTAAATATAAGTATTTTTATAACGTTTTTCGAACTGTTAACGTAATAGTTTTTTTAAAAATTTTAATAAATTTTTAAATAAATTATTATTAATTTATTTATTTAATTAAAACTTTTTTATACGTAGGCTTTTTTTTATTTCTGTTTCGTTTAATTTTAGTTTTTAAAATGTTTTTTATTAAAAATTCGTAATTTTTAAATATAAATATAAGTAGTTTCAAATCCGGATTATATTAAAAAAATAAAAAATCGTAATTTACGCGTTATAAATATTTTATATTAAAACGGGAATATCGCTTATTAAAAATATTTAGTTTTATTACGTATAAATTTATTATTTTTATAACTTAATATTTAACGTATAATTAAGTTAATTTTTAAAAAAATTAATTAATTAATATATTTTTTAAATTTAATTAAATTTAATTTTTTATTTTTTATTGTTTAACGGGATTTTTCCGTTTATTAACTGTTTTTTTTATACGTTGTTATATTATTATTATTATAATTTACGCGAATTTTTATACGTTTTTAAATCGTTAAATAAATATTTTTATAAAAGTTCTCGGTTTTTTAATAAAAATGAAACAATATTATATATATTTTATAAAGTTTATATAATACTTATATTACGTAAAAAACGGTCTTAGTTTTATTATTAAAAATTTTTTATTATTAATCGTTAATATAGCTTTAAATAAAAGTTTTATTTAATCGAATTACGTATAAGTTATAAAAGCGCGGAAATATATTAATATTTTTTAATTAATTCGTTCCGTTGTTTTATCGGTTTCTAAGTAGTATATAGTATTTAAACGTTATTTTACGCCGGTTAACTTGTATAACCGGGTTTAAAAACTTTTAATTTAATTAATATTACGATTATTCGTAAAAGTTTTAAAGAATTTATAAAATCGTTAAACGTAATTTACGAATTATTTAATACAAGTTTCCGCGTTTATAATTATTATAGTTTTTAAAATGATTATTTTATTTAATCGGTTTATTATTATTATAATAAATATTAAATCCTTTTTTAAAATTATAAAAAAATTAATTATAAAATTTATTAATAAATCGCTTTAAAATCGTTTAAAAATTAATAAAAGTTTTAAAAGTTTTTATTTACAATATTATTAAATAATTTTTTTTCCGTAAACGTTATAATTCTATATAAAACGGCGTATTATATAATATATTTTTAATTAAAAATAGTTTTTTAATAATAAAGTTAATATATTGTTTTAACCGGGGTACTTTATTAATTTTAAATTATAATAATTATAAATTAAATTTGTTTAAAATAGTTTTTAATCGGGGATTTATATACGCCCTCGGTAACGTAATAATTTGTTTTTTTTAATATAACATTTTATAATTAATATGTTTAAAGGTTTTTTATTTATAATAAAAAAAATAAAAAAATTTCGTTTTTTATTATAAACCGTTTTAATTATTAATAAATAGTTCGGAATATATTTAATTATTACGTTTTATTTATTTTAAAAGTCTTAATATATAAAGATTTAATTATTTATTAATAACGATTTTTTTATAATATCGGTTATTTAAAACGTAATATTTTATATAAATATAAAAATAATTTATTTATTACGTATAAATTAAAGCTTTTTATTTAATAACTGTTTATTAATTCCCGTTAATAAATTTTATTTTTTATATAATAAAGCGTTTAAACGTTTATTATTAGTTTTCGTTTAATAAAAAAACGAGAATTTATATTTAAATAATTAATTTGTTTAATATATTTGTTTTTTTAAAAGTTCTTTCGTAGTTATAAAATATTTTAAATTTTTATAATTTATTAAAATTAAAAAAGTTTGTTTTAAATTTTTTAATTTATTATTTTAAGTTTTTAAATATTAAATAATCGTTAATAATTTTTTATTATAAATTTTATAATTTATTTCGTACGAAATTAATTTTTTAAAAAAATATATTATAAAGCGGAGAAATTTTTATTTATTATATTATAATAAATAGTTTTTATATATATTTTTTAAATAATCAGTTTTTAATATTATAAAACGATTAAAATTAAATTAAACAAAAATAAATTCCCTAATAAATAATATTTTAAATTGTTCGAATATTTAATCTTTATTGTTTTTTTATTTAAAAAAAGTTTTTTTTTAATTAAAAAAGTAAAAAGAACTGTTATATCAATATATTTAAATATAAATTATCGATAAAAATTTACAAACTTAAAAAAATTCCGTACGTTTTTAATTAATTTAAAAATAATTTATTTATATATAACGCGTATTTTTTTAAAATTTATATAGATTTTTATATTTGTTTTAATAATAAATTTTAAATATTTAATCGTTATAATAACGAATTCGTATTTTTTAATATCGAAATATAAACTTACTGTTTTTAAAACGTTTAATATTTATTTAATTTTATTTATATAATTTTTTTTTAAATTATTTAATTAAACTAATATATTATTAATATAAGCCGAATAATAAATGTTAAAATATTAACGTAAAATAACGTTAATATAACGTTAAAACGTAATTAGAGTTTTTAATAAATTAAAAAAAGTTATTAATTATTCGTATAATTTAAATTTAATACGAAAAATTGTTTTTTACTCGTTTTTTTTTTAATTTTAAATTTATAAAACGTAGTTTTAATATCGAGTTTTATAAATTAACGTGTTTTAAATAACTAAGTTAAAGTTTTTTTAATAAAAAGTAATAAGTATTTATTAACTCGTGTTATAATATTAAACGCTTAATAATTTATATAAAACTTAAGGTTTTTTTTTTAATTTTTTAATAAATAATACCGGGGCGTTTATTAATAAGTTGTTCGCTTATATATAGCTTTTATTAAATAGTTCGGTTAGGGTTTTTTATAAAATAATAAGTTTTTTTTTAATATATTATATAAAAAGTTTTAAAAGATTTCCGGTTTTTTACCGGTTTTATTTTTATTAAAAGGAATTTTATAATTAGTTTTTTTTTAATAAAAAAATAACTTGTTATTTTTTTTATTAAATAATTAAGTTTATAGTTTTAATTTTTTAAATAATTTCGTAAACGGATTTTTTTCGAGTAATTTAAATTTTAAAACTTTTATAATATCCGTTATAATAATAACGAATAACGACGAATAAATAACGTTTACGCGACGTTGTTTTTTTATTTTAACGTTAAATATTTAATTTATTAATTATTTAACTTTTTTAATATATTTAATTTAAAAAGTTTTCGGAAAAAATTTTATTTTTTATATATAAAAGCTCTTTGTTTTTTTTATATTTATTACGTATTTATAAATAACGTAAGTAATTTTAAAACGTTTTATTTATAGTTTTTTTAAAATTAAATTATATTTTAAATAAAAAATAATATAAACTGGGATTTTTTATTAAAATTTATTTATATCGGTTTTAATATACGTTATTTTATTAATAATTTACTGTTTAATAACTGTTTTTTTTAAAATACGAGGGGTAATATTTATATAAAGTAAATATAAACGCCGAATTAAAAAGCGGTTTATTATTATTACGGATTTATAACTTTAATTAATTAAGGTTTTTATTATTAACGTTTTTTCGTAAATAAAATTTATTATAAAAGATAAGCCGTTTATAAGCTGTTTTAATTTTGTTTATAAATATATAAGTATTAGTTTTTTAACTAGTTTTTACTCGCGTTTTCGAAAAAAAGTTATTCGTTTTTCGAATTTTCGTTTGTTTTTTTAATTTTTTTAATTTTTATTATAATATTAATCGTCTTTACGTTAATAAATCGCCAGGTTAAAATAAAAAAACATTTGTTTATAAAATAACCCGATTTTTTATAACGTAAATATTATTTTTTAATTCTGCGTTTTTTAATTTTGTTATTAAAAATTTAACGGGTTTTTAATTTAAAAAAAGTAAAAATCAAACCCGTTGTTTTTATATTTATTATTAAAATATTATTTTAATTATTAATTTTATTCGGAATTTAAAAAAAGTTTAACGTTATTATTATTATTTTTTAAAAACTGTTTTATAATATATAATTTCGGTTTTTTAACTTTTTTATAATTGTTATAATTTCGTTTATTTAAACAAAATATTTTTTAAAAAGATTTTTTATTATAAATTTATTAACAAGTTGTTCGTTTAATATTCTTTTTAAAAAAATAAACTTAATTGTATTTTTTTAAAAGGATTTTTTAATATTTATTAAAATACGTTTTTAATTAAAAAAAAATTCGGAAAAAGATTATTTCGATTTTTGTTTTAAAATAATGTTACGAAACAGGCTCTAGTACGGTCGAAAGAACGGGCCACTCTAGGTGCGCCCGTTTCTCCCCTCCTTCCCCTTTTAGTTCATAGTTACGTAATAGATCACCAAGCTTACTGTAAACCGGGCTTACCAAACTTACCGTAAACTAAACTTATTAAAATCACTATAAGCCGAGCTTACCCAACTCGCCGTAATCCAGTTATAAATAGTAGAACTTTTATTTCCTATGTTTATATATTCTTATAATTTCTTTTATATCTAGTTATTCGTTTTTATTCTTTAGCTATTAACTTATTTCTTTATTAAGTAATATATTTTCTATTTAAAATCAATCGCCTTTATTACAAAATAATAAAAAATATTTTAAAAACTTTTTAACGGACACCTATTAAACTTTTATTATTACTTACAAATTAAAACCCCGTACGTACTTTTATATTGTTATATAAAAAGTCCGTTACATTTTAATAGTTTTTTAATTAATAAAATTTAATACAAATAAACGGATATCGGTATAAAAAAGTTTTAATAACAGAAGATTATAAAAAAAAAAATTCTAAAAAGTATATTTAAAAAATACCCCAGTTACGAAAAACTAACAAACGGATACTTTAAAAAACTTACTTATAAGTTATAAAACCTAAAATTAAAAAACAAAAAACAAAAAAATAAATAACAACAAATGCTCTTATTATAAAATAATTATAAAAACAAATTAAAAATACGATTATAATAACGAATCCAAACATTACATCTTTAGTTTTTAAACCTTAGATAGAACAACAACTACTTTTAAATAACGAGTTTATAAAAAAAGTTTTAAAAAACTTAAATAACAATAATTTTAATAACGATTTTAACAACGAAAACTTAAACGAAAAAAAATTTAAAAAAAAAAAAAACCTTTTATTGATTCTAATATACAAACTTACAAAAAACCGACTTAAAACTACAACATTTAAACAATTAAAAAACTAATACTACTATAACAAAATATAACAGTTTTATCTAGATCAACAAACAAACAATTAAAACAAATATTACTACCGATAATACGAACATTTAATATAAACATAATAAATATTAAAAAATTTAAACTTACATTTTTTAAAACTTATAACGGAACTACGGACGTTAAATTATTTTTTACCTAAACACGCCTATATATAAGTTAATACGTTAGTATTATTAATACGGATATTAAAAAAATTATAATAACGGCGCAATTTTTAACAAAAACAATACTAAAATAGTTTAAACTAATTTTAAAAAACTATTTAAAGAATATAAAAAACGAACGAAAACTAGAAACTAAAGGAATTTTTATAATATATTCCGGATTTGAAAATTATATAAAAAACTTGTTCGGCGATAAAAAAAAAACAAAACATATTAAAAAATTACTATATCGGTTAAAACAAACTAAAAACGTTATAATTTATACGATAAAGTTTAAAAGATTAATAATTATTTTAAAACTATTTGAAACGGTATTATTTATTTTATTTTTTAATAAACTAAAAACTTAAATATAAAACGAGATATATTAAAATAACAAATTAACAACGTTCGGTAAATACGTAAAAAATATAATTACAACGGATAAACGATCGTTTAACAAGTATATAAATAAAAAACAAACGAGTACTACGAAAACTAGGTATAAAACTTAAAAAACCTAAATAAAACAAAAAAACCCGGGGAAAAAGTTATTAAAAATAAACGCGGTATAAAAACAAGTACTAAAAGATATATTTAACGTAAAATATTTCTAATATAAAAAAAAAAAACATTATAAACGTTAATATCCGAGTTTGTAAAAAAAAACAACTTAATATTAATAAAAAGGAGTTTTTTAAAAAAAAGCGCAAAAAACCCGAAAAACCCGAGTCGTAAAGATCTACGATAACGATAAAAACGATTAAAAAATTTAAAACGTTTAAAATAATACTAAAACTTACGAATATAATTTAGAATCGGAATTAAAACGTACGGTTATTATATATATAATAATATAAAAAAACAGCTTTATTTTAAACAAGAAAAAATGTTCTAATTATAACGACTTAAACGGAAAAGTTTATAAATATTACTTTAGATTAAAGAAATTAATAAAATAGATTAACTAAAAATATTATTATTATATTCGATTTAAAAATTATAAATTATATAATAAAAATTTTAAAAAAAAAACAACCCGGACTTTATATAAAAAAATACATTAAATATTTTATAAACGATTTTATTATTACAAATAGTATTAACAGGTTAAAAAATATATTAATTAAAAGTCCTTTAGTTAAAAAAACATAAATAAAAAAAAAGATCTATATAATTATAACAAAGAACTACTTTATATTATATTATTTAAAGTTTACAAGATCTACTTTAATATTAACAAAAGTAAAAAAATAGTTAGTATAAGGTATATATATTATATTCCCGTTATTTATAAACTATATAAAACATAATTTAAATTAAAACTTGGAGAAGATTATAAAATTAAAAAATACGAACTATATAACTGTTTATATAATAAAACTTAATTATACGACAAAATACCCCGTGTTTATAAAAAATATTTATATATTTTTATAAATAGACTAGTTATAATTAAAAAATATATTTATAATAACAAAATTAATAAATATAACTTGTATTTCGATTTTGGACTATTATTTATAAAATAAAAAACCCCCGTTTTATTAATACCCCGAATAACGTTAAAATTATTACGATTAAAAAAAATTATATAACAATAACACGGTTGTTAAATTAAATAATAATACGAATATATAAATAACAAATATTTTAAACATGCGATAATAAAAATAAAAGTTTAAAAAAAAACTTTATAAAATACGAAGTTAAAAAACAGGAACAGTTTTTATTACTAAAGCGATAAAAAACCGAAAATATAAAAACTTTGTAAAAAATATAATACGGTTTACGAAAACAAATGAAAATCGAAATAAAATATAATAAAAAGAAATATTAAACATTAGTAAACTTAAGATCTAAAATCGATTTTATTTTACTCCGAGTTATTAAAAAAGATCGTATATTTTAAAAATATAAAAATAAATCGTACAAAATTACAATATTTAATAAAAATAAATCAAATTACGATAATAATCGTATATTTAAAAAAACTAAATTATTCGATATATTAATATAAAAATATAAAAAACAAATTATATTCGATATCGTAAATATTTTTAATTACGACGTTATTTTCGGAATAAAATAGTTAAAAATTAACAACCCGATAATTCGATAAAAAAACAAAACGATAACTTAAAATATTAGAAATATTAACAAAGTATAAAAAACAACAAAAAAAATTACGATATTAAAAAAATATTTACTATATAAAAACTTGTTTAAAACATTTAAAAAAAACGAGTTATTTAAACACGGACTTTAGGATTACCGGATTTTATTAAAAAAAAAATACGAACCTAAGTTGTATTAAACTTACTATATAAACTTTAAAAAGTTTAAAACTTTATAAAACTATATATAAAAAAACCTGAAACGAAAGTTTATACGCGAGTTAGAATCATTATACGGCTACCCGGTCCTACTAGTACTAAAAATAAAAAACGGAAAACAAGCCCGAGATAAAAAAAAAAACTTAATATAACGAATAATAATAAATTATCGTTTATTAAACGTAATTATAATCCCGGATAAACATTTTTTAATTTTTCTCGTTACAATAAAAAAAAACATTAGTTAAACTTAATAGTTTATTATATTCGATATATTTAACGGATATTATATTATTAAAATAACAAAAAAAAAAAATAAAAAACCGTTATACGAACAATTTATAAACTATATAAATATACGGTTATATTTTAAAAATTACGTAATATTCCGGTAATTTTTTAATATATAATAATAATAGTACTCCGGAAGTTTTTAAATAAATTTATATTTGTTTATTTTAACAATATTTTTATTTACTCGAAAACTTTAAAAAAATATAAAAAACATATAATAATAATTTTAAAAAAGTTTTAATAAGCGAATTTACGATTAAACGTAAAAAAATACGTATAATATATTTAAAAAATTAATTTTTTAAGATTTACTATTACCCCCGGAAGAATCTAAATATAAAAATCGAAAATCGAAACAGTACGTAATTAAAAAATACCGGACCTATATACGGTTACCGACATCCGACAAATACTAAGATTTTTAAACTACGTACGAGCTTTAATTGTAAATTTTAGAACACTGGTAAAACTTTTTACAAAATATATTACTAAAAAATACGAAAAAAAAACGTTTTTTATTTTAAAAAAAGCTAAAGAAATATTCGAAACGTTAAAAAAAAAAGTTATTTCCGACTTAATAATACGATTATTAGATTTAATAAAAAGAAAAAAACTAAAAACGGACGTTTTAAACGGTATAATCGCCGGAGTATTCGAACAATTAGAAAGTAATAAAAAATAGCACCTAGTAGCCTATTATTCGAAAACGTTATAAAACGCCGAACTAAAATATTTAATTTATAACAAAAAATTACTAATTATTATTAAAACATTAAAAAAATAAAAACTTTTTATAAAAAGAATAACAGAATTATTTAAAATTTATTCCGATTATAAAAATTTAATTATATTTATAACTATAAAAAACTTTAATAAACAATATAAAAACTAATTAATCTTTTTTGCGAAATTTAATTTTAAAATATGTTATATTAAAAAAAAAAACAATATTTAAATAAATATTTTTAATCGATAAAGATAAAAAAAATTTAAAGTTTTTAAACGAAGTATTTAAATATTACATTTTTAAAAAAATAAAAACTTACGTATACGGGTTATTTTTAAAGATTTTTCGGAAGCCTAATTATAATAGTTATAATAAGTTTACAACTTTTAAAAACTAACGGAACTACGCAAGTAGAAAAGGTTAAAAACGGACAAACTAATTTATAAAAAAAAGATCTACTTACCCGAGACCTTATAAGAAAAATTCGTTAAAAAATTTTACAAACATTTTTTATATAAATATTAAAAAATAATTAAAACAGTTAAACGTTTATAAAAAAAATACGATTTTTTTAAATTATAAAAAACTATAAAAAAAATA
>MU390434.1:0-34043 GCA_022578715.1 Nemania sp. FL0916
AATTTTAATTATAATTTAAATTTTAATATTATTATTTAAAATAATTTAATAATATTTTAAAAATTTTTATTTAATTAAAATAAAAATTATTAAAATAAAATTATACGTTTTTTATAATATATTTATTTAAATAAAATTTTATATTTATTATTTTAATAACGTTATTATTAAATTAATTATTATTAATTTTTAATTAATTTATTTAATTATAATATTAAATTTTAAAAATTATAATATTTTTAATTAAATTATTATAAAAAATAAATATTTTTATTTTCGTAAATTTTTTTTAAAATATTTTATTAAAAATAATAAACGTTAAAATAATTTCGTAATTAAAAATTAAAATAAATTTATAATTAATTAATTATCATTATTAATTTTTTTTTATTTTTTAATAAATTTTAATTTTAACGTATTAATTAATATTTTAATTTTTTTTAATTTTTTTTAATAATAAATTTAATAAATAATAATTATTAAAATTTTAACGTTTTTATTAAATATTAAAATTATATAATAAATTTTAATTAAATTTTTTTAATTTTTTAATATTATAATATTATAAATAATTAATAAATAAATTATTTATAATTTTATTAATTTTTTATTAATTTTTAATTTTTTAATTATACGCGGTAAAATTATTATAATTTATTTTAACTCGTTTTTATATGAAAATATAATCTTTATTTATACGTGTTTTTTTTAACTGTTTAATAAATTATACGGATTAATTAATATTATTAAAATTATTTATATATATAAAAAAAAACGGGAACGGGAAACTTTATAAATAAACAGTTTAAAAAAAAGTTTTTATTTATTTATTTTAACCGCGCAAGTTTTATAATTAAAACTTTTAATTAAAAATTTTAATTTAAGTTTTTTTTAAAAAATTATAAAGTTTTATTACGCGGTAAGTTTAATTAATATTAATCCGGAAATTTTATTTTATAATTTAAAACTTTATTTTATAAATTAATTTTTTTTAACTTTATTAAAAGTTATAATTAATAAAAATTACTAACCGGAATTTTATTATAATTAATAAAAGTTATTAATTAAAATTTTATTATAATTAATAAAAATTATTAATTAAAACTTTATAAATTATAAATAATAAAAATTTTTAAAACAATTTTTTATAATTTATTAAATCCGTATTATTAATTTTATTAATTTTAACGTTATAATATAAAAAAAAATAAATAAATAAGTTTTTTACGTTTTATTTTTTAAAATTTAAAATTAAAAAATTAAAAAATTTTAAATTTATATTTTATTAAAAAAACTTAAAAATTTATTTTATATATTTTTTTAAAATTTTATTAATTTATAATAATATTAAATTATAAAAACATTAAGCTTTAATTTATTTATAATATATAATATAAATATTTATTAAAGAGAAAGCTTTGTTGTATTTTTATTGTTTTGTTTTTAAATAATAGTTTTTAATTATTATTAATCTTTTTTTTACTTCTGAAACCGATTTCGAATCCGGATTGAACCGATTTTAAATCCGGACCGAACCGACCGCGATTTTAAACTTAACTGATTTAAACTTTCGAACTTAACTAATTTAAATTTTCGAATTAAACCAACTTTCTGTATTATCTTTTTTTAATTTATAACCCGATTTATTCGCTAGTTATATAAAGATTTAATTAATTAATAAAACCGAGTTAATTATTATTTTAATTTTTTAAATTATATACGAATTATAATTTTCAAGGATATATTTTTTTAAAAATTTATTAATTTTAATTTATACGAATTAGTTTTTAAAATTATTACGGAATAAATTAACGGTTTTTAATTCGATTAAACCTTCCGGCGTTATAATATTATAAATAATTAATAAATAAATTATTTGCGGTTTTATTAATTTTTTATCAGCTTTTAACTTTTTAATTATACGCAATAAAGTTATTATAACTTATTTTAACTCGTTTTCGTACAAAGATATAATATATTTTTATTTATACGTATTACTTTTAACTGTTTAATAAGTTATACGGATTAATTAATGTTGTTAAAGTTGTTTATATATATAAAAAGGAGCGGGAGTAGGAGACTTTATAAGCGGCGTAAGGGGGGGTTTTTATTTACTTGTTTCAGCCGCGCAAGTTTTACGATTAAAGCTTTTAATTAAAGTTTTTAATTTAAGTTTTTTTAAACTTAGTTAACGTTTAAAAACCTTGTTTTTCAGTTTAAAAACCTTGTTTTATGAGTTATAACTAGTAAGAGTCACTGGTTAAAACTTTATAAGTTATAATTAATAAAAGTTATTAATTAAAACTTTGTTATAATTAATAAGAATTACCGGCTGGAATTTTATTACAAGTAATAAGAGTTTTTAAAATAATTTTTTTTATTAAGTCCGTATTATTAGTTTTATTAACTTTAACGTTATTATATAAAAAGAAGTAAATAAAAAGGTTTTTTACGTTTTGTTTTTTAAAATTAAAAATTAAAAAAAAAATTATAAAAATATTTATTAATTATAATTAATAATAAAAACGAAATAAAATCCCGAATTATTTATTTAAATAATATTTTTAATAATTATATTAATTTAATTTATTACGTTTTTAATAATTATATTTTAAAAAAATTATAACGTACGTTTTTAAATTATTCGTATTTTTTAATTATATTTATAAATTGTTTATATATATTAAATTTTAATTTATCAATAAATTTATTTTTAATTTTATTATTATATTTATTTTTATTATTTAAAATATTATTATTTTTTATTCGAAAATATCGAAATTTATATTTAAATAAATAATAAAAAATAAAAATTAATAATAAAAATTATTATAAATATAATTAATGTAATTATACGTATTAATTAAATTATTAAAATTAAAAGTTATATAATAACAAAAAAAACTATTTATTATTAACGTATAATTTTTATTATTAAAAATTTTAAAATTTTTAAAATATTTAAAAAAATCGATTTTTAATTATATTATTTTATTAATTATAAATAATTAATTTATAAAATTAATTTAATCGTTTTAATAAATTAATTAAATTATAAATTATTATAATTAAATTTTAAATTAAAATTAAAATTATTATATTAATTAATTTATTTTATTAAATTTATAATTAAAAAATAAAAAAAATTTGTTTATAAATTTATATATATTATATATAAAATAATTATACGTATATTAATTAATTAATAAAATTATAATTATTAAATTATATATTATTATATAATTATAATTAAAAAATTAATAAATATGATAAATTTAATTATTTAGGCGGCGTTTGAAAACTTTATTCTTTTAAAAACTTTGTTTTATAAATTATAATTAATAAAAGTTACCGGCCGGAATTTTATTATAATTAATAAAAGTTTTTAAAATAATTTTTTTATTAAATTTATATTATTAATTTTATTATTTTTAACGTTATTATATAAAAAAAATAAATAAAAAAAAACTTTTTATATTTTGTTTTTTAAAATTAAAAATTAAAAAAATATTATAAATTTAATTATTTTAAATATAATTAATATATTAAATTATTAAAATAATTATTTATTATAATTAAATTAATATAAAAAATATAAATAAATTAATTAATATTATAAATTTAATAATAAATAACGTAAATTTTATAAAAAAACTATTAAATATATATAATTAAAAAATAAAAAAATATAATTATAATATAAAAAAATATAATTAAAATATCACAAAAAATTTAATTATATAATAAAAAAAATTAAAATTATAATTAATAATTTTAATAAATAATTTAATTAAATTTTTATAATAATAATATAATAATTTAATTAAATTTTTATAATAATAATATAATAATTTAATTAAATTTTTATAATAATAATATAAATAAAAAATTAAATTAATAATATAATTATAAAAATTAATATATAAATTAAATATATTAAAATATAATTTAAATATATTAAAATATAATTTAAAAATATTTTTTTTAAAATAAATCCGTTATTATATTTATATAAAAATTTAAAACTATTTAATTTATTAATTATATTATAATATTTAATATTAAAACTTTTTAAAATTTTAATATAAATAATATAATTTAATATTTTTAACGATTTAAATAATTTTAATAATAATTTTTTTAATTTTAATTAAAAACGTAATTATTTTTTTAATTTTTTTTTATTACGTAATTAAAATAATAAATAAAACCGAAATAATATTTTTATTATATAAAATTTTTAATTTATATAAAAAAATTTATAAAATTAAAAAAATATTAATATATTTAATTTTAAATAAAACGATTTCGAAAATTATAAAATTATTATAAATTAAAAAAAATTTATTTATATAAATATATATTTTTTTATTAATCAAATTAATATTTTATTCAAAAATCGAAATATATATTTTTTTAATAATAATTAAATTATAAGTTTTTTCGATTATTTATTAATTAAACTAGTATTATTATAATAAAACGAAAAATTACTCGTTAATTAATATTATATATTTTATAAAATAAAATTAAATAAAATATTTAAAAAGTTAAAAAAACGATTTAAAATACGCGTTAATTACGTTATTTAAAAAATTTTATATAAGTTATTTACGTTAAAAAATATTATTATTAATTTTAACGTTATAATTTAATTCGTTTAATATAAATTATAATATATTTATATTAATAATATTTTATTTTATAATAATAAAAATTAATAAAAAATTATAAAAAATATTTACAATTAATAAAATAAATATAATATTAATTATATCGATTTTTTTTAAAAAAATTAAATTTTCGAAAAATATATATAAAAATTCGAAAATATTTGTTATAATTTATAACGTAAAACGGAAAATCAGTATTTATATATACGTTTATATATTAAATATTTTTAAAAAAATTAAGATATTAATATAACGTAATTTTTCGTTATATTATTTATAATCGAATAATTATTCCGGTAAAAATTATAATAATTATTAAAATAATAATTATAATAATAAATATAATAATAATAAATATTATAATAATTATTATAATAATAATTATTATTATAATAATTATTATAAGAAAAATTATAACTAAAGTTATAATTAAAATTATAATTATAATTGTAATTATACTCGTAATAAAAATTATAATTAATATTAAAAGTTTTCCGAAATTATTAAATATATTTAATAAAAAAATATTTATTATAAAAACTCCGAATATTAATTATTGTAATAAAATATTTTAATTTAATTATATTTATTTACGTTTTAATATTTATATATTATTTATTAACGTTAATAAAATTATAATTAACTGTTCGTATTTTAATAAATTTAAATATTTAATTAAAAAACGAAAAAAACAAGTTATTTATATTAATAATTCGAAAGTTTTTTTCGAAAAATAAACTACGTTTATATTTTATACCCGTAAAATAAATAAATATAACAAATTATTAATTATAAAATATAAAAAACAAAATTAAATAATAAAAAATTATTTTTAATTAAAAATATTTATTAATAATAATTTTTTATTATTATATAGAATTAATATAAATTATTTAAATAATATTATTATATTTAAAAATATAAATAATTATATTATTTTTTTCGAAATATTTATCCGTAATTAAAAATATAATTATAAAATTATAAATAAAAAAAATATAATATTATAAAAAAAATATATATATATTTAATAATAAATTAAAAACTTTTATTTAAAAATTAAAACTTCTTATTTTATAATTATATATAAAGTTGTTATAAATATAATAATTAACGTTTATATATTACGAGTTATATTAATAATAAATATTTTTAAAATATTTTTTAAAATTATAAAAAAAATAAAACTTGGATTTATTAACAAAAATTAAAATAATAATTATTATATTAATAATTAAAAAAAATATAAAAACTTTTATTTTTGTTATAATTATATTTATTATTTTAATAATTATAATAATTAATTTTAAACTTTTAATAATTATTAATTCGGTAATATTTATTAATATTAAATTTAAAATATTATTTATTATTATTATTATTTTTATTAATTTAATATTAAAAATTAATATCGATTTTGTTAATCTCGCGAGTTTAATAATTAATTATAATTTAACGATTTACGATATATTAATTATATTAATTAACGTAATACGCGAATTTTAAAACGTATAAAATATTTTAAATATTAATAACGCGAATATAATAAATTAATTAAACGATATTTTAATTAATAACGCGGTTTTTAATATATTTTTAAAATCGGGTAATATAATTACGCTATTATTTATTAAAATTAATTATCCGATTTTATTAATTTTTAAAAAGTTAAATAAATTACGTATTTTAACCTTTTTTTTATTTTTAAATATTAAACGATTTATTAACTTTTTTAAAATTAAAACTAAATAAAAAATATATATATATTTTAAACGTATTTTTAAAATAAAAATTCTCGAAAAATTTATTAATACGTATAATATTTAATATAATTATAAAATAATTAATATTTTTAAAAATAAACAATTTAAAATTCTTTTAATTAATAAATAATAAAACGCGAAATTAAACTTATAATTTTATTTTTTTAATTATAAAAATATAAAGTTTTTAAATATTATATACGATTTATTTTATAAATAAAATCGTATAAAATAAATAAATAAACTATATTTATTTATATATTTTATTTTTATTATTTAACGTTAAATTTATAAAATTAATAAAAACTAAATAATTATCGATTTATATAAATTTAATCGAATTATTATTTTTAATAATTATTTTTTATTATTATAATACGAAATTATTAATAATTTACGCGGAAAAATTTACGTAATTATTATTAACGTAAAATTCTTTTTTTATTAATTTTTAATTTATTTTATATATTAAAACAGATTTATAATTATTAACTTTCGAAATATCGAACGTTTTAATATTATATTTATAAACTTTCGTAATTTTTTTATTTATATATAACAATATATAAATAAATTTTTTTATAAATATTTTATATATTATCGAGTTTTTATTAATAATATTATTATTTTTTTAAATAATTTTATTAATTATTATAAATATTTAAAAACAATTTTTAATTTTTTTAAATCGAAAAAAATTAATATATTTTTAAAAAAAAATTTTATAAGTTATTTTTTTATCGATTTTTAAAATTTTCGTATTAACGTTTTAAATATATTTATTATAAAAAAACGTGTTAAAACTTTTTAAAAACTTGTTATTTTATAAAACTTAAAAAATTTAAAATAATATATTAATATTAATAATTTTTTCCGAAATTTGTTATTTTATTTCGTTAAATTTATTAAACTATTATAATAATATAAAATTGTTTTTTTTATTAAAAATAAAAAAACCGGGAAAATAATTAATAATAACTTTAATATTAAAAAAACGTATTATTTAAAAATATATTTTAAATTTATTAAAATAAAAAAGTTATTTTTTAAAATAATATAAAACGTAATTTATAACGGATTAATTATTTATTATTATAATTTTAATCGATAATTATTTTTATAAATCGATAATTTTTTCGAACGTAGTTTTAACGTTATAATATTTTATTTAACGCTCGATTATATTTAAATTTTAAATTAAATTATATTTTTTATTAAAATATTTTTTATAATATTTTTAAATAAATATTTATTAAATATAAAAATACGATACGGTTTTTTAAAATTCGAAATCGTTTATTTTATATAAACCGCGAAAAAACTATGTGTTATTATATAATTTAACTAATACTTTATTATTATATTAATTAATTATTTTATTATTAAAAATATAATTAATTAAATAATATTAAATATTTTTATTATAAACCGTACGAATAATAAACTAATAAACTTGTTAATATATTTATTATAATATAAATTCGAAATATATTGTTTTCCCGAGCGGTTTAATTTCGTATTAAATACGTTAAATCAATTACGTATAATTTAAAATAAAATTAATAAAAACGGTAAAATATAAAAATCCGAAAAATTAATTATATTAAATATAATTTAAAATAATAAATCTTATATATATAATATTATCGAATATATTATTAAAATAATAATAAATAATATTTAATTTAAAATTTTTAAAATTAATTATTAAAATAATATAAAATATAAGTTTATATTAAAAAAATTATATTATAATAATTTTAAAAATATTAATAAAAACGTTAAAAATTTTTCGAAACCCGGTTATTTTTTTCGCGTTATAAATAATTTAATTTATAATATATTTATAAAAATTAAATAATTATACGTTTTAAAAACTATAATAACCCGAATTTTTTATTTTATATATAATAAAAAATATTATATAAAATTTAAAAAAATAATAAAAAATTTTAAATTATTATTTATTTATAATAAATTTTAAAAAATAAAAAAATACGTAAAATATTATTTTAAATACAAGTTTAATTATATAAATAAATAAAAATTAATAAATAATTTAAAACTTATACGATTTAAAAATAAGTTATTTATACGTATAATTATTATTAATTTTATTTTTATATTTTTTTTTATAAAATCCGAAAATATTTTATAATAATTAAAAAATAAACTATATTATAAAATATATAATTATATAATAATTAAATTTTATTTTATATTAAAACGTATTTTATTAATTTTTAATAATATAAAATATATTATTAAAAATTAAACGTTCGTTATAATTAAATAATTATTATTATCGGATTAAAATTGTTACGAACCAACGGAGAAGTGACCTAACAAGCCGACTTAGCGCGGGGCGCAAAAAGACGCTAAAATACGGACAGTGTATCTAAAAGGGTTATACGCTAAAAGAAAAAGAATAAACAATACGTAAAATGTGTTTAAAAGTCCTAAGCGCTAAAACGCGTTAAGCATTTTAAAAAGAATTGTTTAAAGCACTCAAGGGCCTTAAGGCTTTAAACAGTTTAAACAATTTAAAAACACAAATATAATACGAAAAAAAGATGTCTATATAACTTATAACGATTTTTTATATAATTAGTTATTCTTTTTTCGTTATTTAATTTAAACTTTAATTAATTTTTAAAATCTAACTATCGGGAAAAACTTTTTAACGATCGAATCTTTTATTAATATATTATTCTAATTTATTTAATATTTTATTTTAAATATAAACCTATTTTAACCTTTATTAAAGTTTACTTGTATTTATAAATACTTTTTTATAACGATTATTATATTTTAAATAACTTTATTTAAATACTAAATATTAAATAATAACGGAAACACCCGAATTAATATAATAACTTAGTAAAATATAACGTAACTAATTAACTAACTTTAAAAACGTATCGGCGTTTTAAAAAAAAAAAAGATATATATATTACTATTTATAATATTAATTACGAACAAATAAAACAGGTTATAAAAGTTGTACAATAAACTATAACAGTAACTATTAATAAACTAAAAGGTTTAATATATAAACCAGTTAGACCCGAGAAATTTAATAATAATAATAAAAAAATTCGAAAATTCTTAACGAAAATAAAAACACATTTTAAATATTACGAAAAAAACTTTAAAACTAGCTAGATTAACAATAAAAACGAGGTCGAAAAAGTAACCGATTAAACAAAAAAAGTTCTTTACGCGGCAAAATATTTAAACGGACTAGTACTTATATAGTTTGAACTAATCTTTAAAGACTATTTTAATAATACTGATAAAAAAAACTAAAAAAACAAAACTAAAAAGATTTTTAAAAATTACGAAGTTTTCGAAACTAAATTTAAAAAAATGTTCGGAAATTTAAAAAAAAAACAATAAATTAAACATAAACTTTTATTTATAAAATAAAAAAAATCAATATTTAAATATACCGTCGAGTTTTAATAAATAATAATAAAAACAAAATAAGATAACGATAATATTTTTATAACGTTATTTTATAACGGATTTAAAAACGAAATCTAAAACAAATTAGTACAAAATAAAAAACCTGATAACTTTACGGAATACGTCGTTAAAATAATCAAGATCAACAACCGGCTTTACGAACGCAAAATATAAAAAAAAAATCGAAACAATTATATAATAAAAAACAAATCAAATATAAAAAAAAAAAAAACAACTAACATTTTATACGGAACCGAACTAAAATTTATAAAATTTAATATAATAATTAAACAAAAAAACATACGAAATAATCGATAAAATAATAAACTAAAAAATTTAAAAAACGTTAAATATTATAATTACGAAAAAAAAAAATATTACGCGAACTGTTGTTTTAAACTTAAACGTATTAAAAAAAAAGTACTTAAAAGAAAACAGGTGGTTAAAATAAACTAAAACAAGTAATAAATTAACATTATATATTTAAATATAATAATATTAAAGGTATTTAAAATTTTAAACGTATACGAGAATTATAAAACTTACAAACTAAAATAGTTTTATATCGAACACTTAATTATAATATACTTTTAAAAAACGATTTAATACAAATATATCTGCGGGTAAATAAATAACTATCGAATATACCCGGAACGGGAATACGAAATATATAAAAATATTATACGATTTTATTACCTATATTTAAACACGATCAGATCTTAAAAAGCAAAAAAAACAAGTTATATTTATAATTAAAACGGGGAATACAACGGGCATTTTAAAATTACTAGTTTATAATAACTGGATACTTTATTAATTAAGGACTAATAGACCGTAATAAACGGAAATAACGACAAAAATATAAAAGATATTAATACTAATAGGCTAAAAGATTAACCCGAGGGCGAAAAATATTTAAAATATAAAAATTACGAATATAAACAATATTTATATTAAAATTACGTAAAATAACTTAAAAACGCGGTAATTAAAAACGTTTAACGGAAATATACTCGATATAATACGAAAAAAAAAACGAACTTAAAAAATAAAAACTTAAAAACATAATATAAAAAAATTACATAATATTAATAATAAAATAATCGAATATATTTTAACTAAAATTTAACGATTAAATAATGTTATAATCGTTAGAATTAGCGTTCTTATTTAAGATTATACGAAAATAATCGAACTTATAATATATAGTTACGTATACAACGGTATTATAATAAAAAAAAAAGAATTTATAAAACCGGAACATTTAAAACACGATAGAGTTTTATAGGTTAGTTATTTAATATATCAATATAGACTATATTTTAAAAAAAAACTTTAAAACAAATAATTTCTAAAACGAATCGATCGAAATACGATAATTAAACTATATTTATAAAATTAAATCAAATATTTAATAATTATAAAACGGGATTACGAATAAAAGTACGTTATATTTACCGAGGATCTAGGGTAACCTTTCGAATATATTTATTTAAACGGAAATATTAAAAGTTATAAGTTAATATATTATAAATAACACGTATAATAAAAACATAATTATTAAAAAATAAAAAAATCGATTAAATATATTTTAATATAAATAAAACCGATTAAAAAGTTAACGGATTTAAAGAAATAAAACTTAAAGATATTTAAAGAAATGTTAAACGAGCTACTTTTTAAAAAACGCCATACTAATACGGCAAGAACAGATAATACGAAAACCAAGAATTAAAAAACAAAGAAAAGCAGTTATAAAATACTAACGACTTGCCCAATCTATTAAAATACAATTGAATAAAATAAAATTACTAAGATTAATAATTAAAAAACAACTATTTATTAACTTACGGTATAAAAAATATAAAATACGTATAATAATTAATATTAACGCGGCGTAAAGTTATATTTCTTTACGAATCGTTAATTAAATAGACATATTGTTTTATATAAAAAACGCCTTATATATACTAAAAAGTTTTAATAATAATTTAATAAAATATAATAACGGAATAATTAAAAAAAAAATTATAAAACTTTTAATTAATATTTAAAAACGTATAAAAAAACTCACGTTTAATATTGTTAATATTGTATAATATAATATAATTTTAAAAATACTTTAGTTGTAAAAAAGTAACCTATTAATAAACTAAAGTATAAACCAATTTTAGTAAGTTTTATTAAAAAAAGATAATATTTTTATTAATCGTTCGAAAAACGAAACAAATAAATCTATATATACGTTAAAAAAAAACAATAATATTAAAAAAACTAGAAAAATAAAATTAACAAGATTTAAATTTTGTTTAATTATTTAAAAACCTAAACGTATACTTAATTTTAATCTAATACTGGAAAAATATAAAAAATTTAGCGACTTGTTCGTAAAAAAGTACAAAATAGTAACAAGATTATTAAAACATACGGTTTATAACTATAAAATCGAGTTATTATTAAAAGAACAACCGGGATTTTTTTTATTTTATCGATAAAACTTAAAACAATTAAAACTATTAAATAAATAGTTAAAAAAAAATTTAAAAAAAAAAACTATTATATTTTCTATATCGTTAATACGATATTTTATCTTTTAAATATTAAAAAAACTAAAAAAAGACGGCAAACCTAAATAGAAGTTATATATGGATTACAAATATTTAAATCAAATTATAAGAAAAAATCGCGGACCGATTTTACGAATTAACAAATTACGCGATAAGTTATATAAAACAAAATAATATATAGTATTTAATTTATTAAACGCCTATAATTAAATACGTATAATATAAAAATATAAATGGAAAATAGTATTTAATATATTGTACGGATTATACGAATGTTTAATTATACTATTTAAATTAACTAATATATTAACAACTTTTTAAAAAATAATTATTATAATATTATAAAAATTTATTAACAAATTTGTTATAATATACCTCGACGATATTCTGATTTATTTAAAAATATTAAAAGAATATAAAAAACATGTTAAACAGGTTTTAATAGTATTATAAAAAGTAGATTTATTAGTATACCTAGAGAAAAATAAATTTTACAAACAAAAAATTAACTTTTTAAAATTTACGATTATTCCAGGGAAAATATAAATATAAGAATCCCGAATTAAAGTAATAAGAGACTAACCGATACCCTAAAATATTAAAGATATTAGATCGTTTATAAATTACGCAAACTATATACGACAACTTATTAAAAATTTTAATAGAATCGCAGCACTTTTTACGGATTTTATAAAAAAAGATCGAAAGTTTCGATAAACCGAAATAAAACAAAAAACGTTTAATTAAATAAAACAAAAGATATTCGATAAACTAGTACTATAATTATTAAACCCGGATTAAAAATACGAGATTAAAATAAACGTATATAACAAGTTAATAAACGGTTAATTTAATTAACGAAACGATAAAAAACGTCTACACTTTATTACATTTTTTTCGAAAAAGTTTAATAAACTTGAATTAAACTATTAAATATATAACAAAGAACTAATAACAGTTATTTATATATTTAAAAAATAAAAGTTATATTTTAACGGAATAAATTACCCGATTAAAATTTATTTAGATTATAAAAATCTTATAATATTTATAATAATAAAAAAACTAAACAAATAATAAGTACGATAAGTAAAGTTTTTATCGGAGTTTAATTTTGAAATTATATATGTTAAAAAAAAAAAAAATGTTAAAACCGATATTTTTAATTAAAAATACGAACTTAAAAGGCACGAGAAACGAAAATATATAAAACTATTGTTATAAAAAAACGTAAACAACAACTTTATATTAATAATAATATAAACAGATATATTCTTTACCGAAAAATAGAAAGAACAACTATAATAATAAAACAATAATAGTAAAATTATTGTTTTAATTATAATTAAGAAAAAATTCGTAAAAAAATTCTACGAATATCTATTTTATAAATATTAAAAATTATTTAAAACTTACGAACGATTTAAATAACAATTTATAAAACCAGAAATAAAAAAAATCTTTTAAAAAGTGATCCGAGAATATAATATTTATAACAAGTTTAAAACAATAAAACATAAACTTTATAAATTTATAAAACTTATTAAAATATTAAACAAAGTTTAAAAGATTATTATATTCGACTTTATAATAAAACTACTAAAATTAAAAAAACTAATAACAAAAGTAGAATATAACTTTATTTTAATCGTAGTAAACAGATTTACGAAATATACTAAATATATTTTTTATAAAAAAACAATATTAATAAAAGAACTAATATACGTAATAATCCGAAACGTTATTAGTTAATATAGACTATTAAAAAAGATTATTATTAATAAAAAACGAACTATAGTATTAAAATATTTCTAATTATTTATAAAAATACTACGGATTAAACATAGTATAAACATAGTTTACTATTTTTAAACAGACGGTTAATTAGAAAAAATAATACAGATAATAATAGCCTATTTAAAAAACTATGTTAATTTCGAATAAAACAATTAAGTTGAATTATTATTTATAATTAAATACGCTTATAATACATTAATTAACTAGGATTTAAAAATATCGCTATTTAAAACAAACTACAGATACGATTTAAAAAAAATTAATATTAATATTAAAAAAATCGTTATATTATAAAACGTAATCGATATAAAAAAACTTATAAATATATAAAAACAATTCTAATAATAACTTTTATTTATATAATAACGTATAAAAATATATTACAACGGTAAACAGTTGTTAAAATTAACTTTAGAAAAAAAACAGAAAATATATCTATTACGAAAGAAAATTAAAACAAAAAGATTAAACGAAAAACTCGATTTTAAAAAATTAAAACTATTTAAAATCGTAAAAATTTTATTAAATTTAAATTACCGACTTTTATTACTAAAAATAATACGAATACCTAAAATTGTTTATGTTTTATTATTAAAACTAGTACCGGATAACGCCGAATTTAAAACCAAAATTTAAACCGAATTAGAAAAAAAGTACGAAGTTAAAAAAATATTAAATTTACGTTAAACGGACGAAAATATAAAGTATTTAATTAAATAAAAAGAATATTTATATATATATAACACTTAAGAACTTATAAAATATTTAAAAAACACGATTTAAACTGTTATAAACTTTTATTATTAACATTTTGATCGGTTAAAATTAATAACGAGTTTATTAATTAAAACGAAAAATCGAAAATAGATAAATCGAAAAAAATAATCTAAAAAACGGAAAACAGTTGAACTTGTTCGGTAGTAATACGTTTTTGTTTTTTTTTAAAACGTTCGAATTTTTTTATCGTTTTTATACTTTTTATTCTATAACGAATTATTTTTAAACTATAACGATATAACAACTTACGGGTTTTTTATAACTAGTCCAACTTATTAAAAGCTTTACGAAAAACTTATCAAATACGTTTTTTTTTTAACTTTAGTTTATTTTTTTTTTTTATAAACTTTTTATATTTACAAAATAATAAATTAAAAACGTTATAAATATTACTATAGTTTATACAACTAGTATATTTTTACGTACTAATAACTATTATATATTTTTTTTTTTTTCGGTACAACGCGAACAAAGTATAAAAATATTAAAATTAGAACGTTTAAAACGACAAAAAAAATCAAACGCGGATTAACGTTTTCGCGACTTTTGTTTAATTATACAATTAAGTATTATAAAACTATACAAGAAAATTGGGCAGAATATTTATTAAAAAAAAAAAAAGATTATTACGGATAATAATTTTAAAAAAAAAGGTATAATATTACGAACTAACGGAAAAATAATTTAACAAACTAATTTAACGCGGGGCGCAAAAAGACGCTAAAGTACGGACAGTATATTTAAAAGGGTTATACGTTAAAAAAAAAAAATAAATAACACGTAAAATGTGTTCAAAGGTTCTAAACGTTAAAACGCGTTAAATATTTTAAAAAAAATTGTTTAAAATATTTAAAAATTTTAAAACTTTAAACAATTTAAACAGTTTAAAAACATAAATATAATACGAAAAAAAAATATTTATATAATTTATAACGATTTTTTATATAACTAGTTATTCTTTTTTCGTTATTTAATCTAAGTTTTAATTAATTCTTAGAATTTAACTATCGGGAGAAACTTTTTAACAATCGAATTTTTTATTAATATATTATTCTAATTTATTTAGTATTTTACTCTGAATATAAACTTATTTTAACCTTTATTAGAGCTTACCTGTATCTACAAGTACTCTCTTATAGCGATCGTTACAAAAATATTTTTAAAAATATTATTTTTAATAAAAATCGCAAGTTTATTTTAAATTTTTAAAAAAATATTTAAAAAATTTTAAATATAAAACTTTTTATAATTATTATATATTAATTTTAAAATAATAAATTTTTAAAACATAAAAATTAAATAATTAAATTAATAATCTGTTATTATAATTTTATTTAACTCGAGTTTAATTAATTCGATATAATATTATTTTTATAATAAAATTTTAATTTTATATATATTAAAACTATATAAAACTTATTATATAAATAATTATTCGGTTTTAAATTTTTAAAACTTTTAAATATTATTATTAATTATAAAACAATATATAAAACATTAAAAAAAATAAATATTTCGTAATTATTTTTAATAAAATATATAATTAATAATAAGTTTTATTATTATATAAATTAAACGATATTATAATAAAAAATATTATATATTTAAATTTAAATTAAATAATAAAATATTATTAAATTTTATAACGGGCTGTTAATGTAGCGGAATAGTTAAACGTGTTATTAAATAACTATATAAAAAAGGAAGTAAGAAATAAGAGCTGTTCTTAAATAAAGACTTCGTAGTTATATATACGTATACCTGCTGATTAATCCGGAAACTATTTAATAATCGATTTAAAAGTAGATATTTTATAAAATAACTAATTTATAATATTACTCTTTTTTTTCGAAGTTATTAACTTTTAAATTTTTAGTCCGGTTTTTTTAAGGAATATTTTAATATGTGTATTTATATAATTATTTCGAAACTTTTTTATAACGTATTATTATACGGATTTAAACCTTTACGGGATAACTGAAATAAAAATTTCGCACGTTGTAGTCTTTCTTAAGTTTATTTAACGCTTTATTTAATAAGTAATTAGTTCTAATTTTGTTAAAGAGCGGTAATTTATAGTCCCTTAAGTATTTTTTCGTTTAATTAATAAACTCGTAGATATTTAATAATTAGTTTGTTTTGAATTCGGATTCTTTTAAATTTTTTATTTTATTTTAAACGTTTAATCGGTTTATTAATTTAATAACGGAAAAATACGTACGAGTAATGTTATTTTTATTCGGTTGCAGTAACTTGTGTAATAAAGCGGGGTCCTTACTAGTTGTAATAGTAGTAGTAAAACGGATTTTAATATTTTTATTTTTAACGTTTAAATATAATTTAATAAAATGACCCCGACGTTTATACGAAAAATATCGGCTTTTTTATTTTTAATATATACGTTATTTTTAAAAAACTATAAAATTAATATTAATGTTTATTAAATTATTTACGAAAATAAAAACCCGAGATTAACTTAGTTAAAGATTAATTATTTTTATAAACAAAATTTCCGAATTATAAAAAGTTTATACGAAAATAGTATATATATTGGGTTACGTAAACTAGTTTAATCGTTTTTTTGTAACAACGTTTAAACCGGTAATAAATAATAAAATTTTTATTTAGTTTAACTAGTTTTAATTTTCGGTTAAATATAATACCGATTCGAACTAAAGTATATATTCCGAAACCGGTTAATCGTTATATTAATATAATTTAATTAAACGTTAATTTATTTTTTATATTTTATTAACCTTTTTTAATTATTTTTTAACGTATTTAAATAAATCGAAAATTACGAGGTAAGCGAGAATTATTATAATTGTTATTTTAAATAAAAATAATTTTTAAAACGGTTTATTAAATGTTTTTTAAACGTAAAATAGTTAAACTTACTTTATATTAATTACGTTGTTATTAACGAGAAATTTCCCGGTAAACTTTAAATATTAAGTATTTAAATCTTTACGATTAATTAGTTTATATATAACGAGTAAAATTTAACGTTATAATATCTCGTTATCCGAATTTATAATAACGGGTAATATAATAATCCGAAGTTTAATAATTGTTCGTATATAGTTAATAAACTAAAAAGTTTATTTTATAAACGGGACCCGGGTTTAATAAAAAACGTAGTTATATATAACGGGTTATTAATATAATAAAATAATTGAACGTATTATTAAATAATTACGTAAAAAAAAAAGTAGGAAATAAGAACTGTTCTTAAATAAAAATCTCGCAGTTATATATATATATACTTGTTGATTAATTTAAAGATTATTTAATAATCGACTTAAAAGTAAATACTTTATAAAATAACTAACTTATAATAAATTTATATAATAAATATATTTTTTTTAAAAAGTTATTTAAAAAATATTTATAATAATAAATTAGTTTTTAAATTATAAAAAAAAAATAAAACGATTTTATATATAAACTCGATTTTTTTAAATATTATATAATTAATCCCGTAATTTTAATAATATATTTAAAATTAACATATAATATTAAAAATTTTTTTAATTATATTATTCTTTTATTAAAACTAATTAAAATTAATTAATATTCCGATTATAAAAATATTAAAAAAAAAGTTTATAAAATAAAACTAATATTATAATATTATTTAAATTATAAAAAAATAAGTTTAATTATTTAATTAAATAAAAAAATTAAAGTTATAAATATAATTATTAATATTTTAAATAAAAATTACGTGTTAATAAGAGTCATTAGTTAAAACCTTATAAGTTACGAGTAATAAGAGTCTTTAAAACAATCCTTTTTATTAAATCCGTATAATTAGTTTTATTAACTTTAGTGTTATTATATAAGAAGAAGTAAGTAAAAAGCTTCTTGCGTTCCGCTTTTTAAAATTAAAAATTAAAAAATAAAAGTTACGTTATTTAAAAAAATTAATTAAAAAATATTAATAATATTATAAATTATAATTATAAATTTTTTCGATTAAAATTATAAATAAACTTATTATAATAATATTAATTTTAATTAAAAAAATTAAAATTTTAATTAATTTAATAATTTTTAAACGTTAAAAAAAACTACGTAAAATAATTAAATTAATAAATATAATTATTAATAAATTAATTAAAAAAGAACAATAATAAAACAAAATTAAAAAACAATATAAAAAACTTCGTAAAATAAAAAAAATTATTAAACTTATTAAAATTAAATTATAAAATTATTAAAAACAATAATACTTTTTATATATTTTAACAGTTTATTATAAACTGTTAAAAAATTTAACAATTATAATATAAATTAAATACGTATAAAAGTGCGCAACAAAATCAAAAAGCTGCCATTTAACAAAAAAAATAAAAACAAATATAAGCAGATATAATGTACAACGCTGTAGATATACATACCTAGAAAGGAAATAAAAGAATAACCGTAGCGCTTGTAGCACGCTTGCAGTGCTATATGTACGCTATATTACAGAGCCTCTTAGCAAGCCGCAAACGCTACAATTTCTGTCACTTACTTGAATAGGCCTTTTGTTACAAGGTTACATATAGTTACGGAATTATTCGTACTGTATCTCCTTAAATCTGCGTAAATCTTTCATGTCAAGTGGTGGCTCCTTGATTTCGTCCCACACCTTCGTACCTTGTATAAATAAGCAGATTAGATTAAATAAGGAGCGGAGCCCTATACAACCTATAAAGTGGTAGGGGATAAATTAGCCCACCTGGCCTATAGGGCTCCGATCCCTTGAATCTACATCTCCTTTTCTACTACTTTATCTATTGCAAGCTTTGCACCTGTGAACGCGCCTATCAATCTGTAATAAAAAGTGGAAGGGGTAATACTACGGAAAATTTAGTGGCTAGTTGTGCCAGGCCGAAACAGCCCGGAGGGTGCCCAGCTAACAAAAAAGAGGGTGCCTAGCTAACATCGCTCTTAATTAATTGATCGATTAATACAGAAACAGCCTAGCTTTCGCATCTTCGACCACCCACGCGAGTCCTTCCTTCAGATTCTCGCCCGTCATGGCGCTGCAGCGCAGGACGTGCCACCGGTGCGAGCGGATGGCCTTGAGCTGAAGGCCCTGCAGGATCTCCGCCTCGTCCATGCACCCCTGCACGTCCGTCTTATTGGCGAAGATGAGGAGACTGGCACCCGCGAGCCGCTTGACACATGATGTTAGCAATATGCACAGAAAGAATTATTAGAAAAGGAGAAGATAGATAAAACATTGAAATATATGAACCAGTAGCAAAGGTCTTACCTCCTCCTGTAATAGCCCGTGCAGCTCCTCACGACAGTCGTCAATGCGCAACCGATCCGTCGCATCCACGACCCAGATAAGGGCATCCGTTTTCTCAAAGTAGTTGCGCCAGTATGATCGCAGCGTCTTCTGACCGCCCACATCCCCTGTGGTGATTGAGGTCAGCAACGATTTCGCGCAGCCTCTTAACAAAAAGCATCGGCACACAAGCTGTCGTTCTTACAAATATTTAGCTTATACCTATTGGAACCCAAGGAGTAGTGTTAGCAATCTGGCTTATTATTTTGTTCCCAGCAAAGAAAGAAACGCTAAATAATCAAGGAGTGAAAATTGAAGCCCAACACGAGCGAACCAGAGCAGACAGAACCTCCCAACTCACCCCTCATAATCAATCGTCTTGATGATGAACCCTAGCGTCGGACTGACCGTATGAACGTCCTCGTTCATGATCCTCTTGACAATCGTCGTCTTGCCCGCATTATCGAGGCCCCTAGTCATAAATTGCTCTCGTTAGCCCATCAAGTCTTCATTCATTCTTCCATCACGGAACACCCCGCGAAATTGAAGACAGAAGGGCATAGAACGCGAACGCGACTAGGTAGCTCACAGCATCAAGATCCGCATCTCCTTGTCCTTCAGCCTCGCCTTCCTTAGGATCGACAACATCTTCCGTTCTTAGGCTTTCGGTGCACCTGCTCAATTGGCTTTTCTTGGATATTCACAGATTAGATTCTTGGTTTTAGATTTTAAAAGTTTGTCGCTGGCTGGTGAAGAATATGAGACGGTTGATTGATTGATTGATTGATTGTACCTGACCGCGCATCCGCGCATGAATAAATTGCTGCCTAAGTTGCGACTTCACGTGATGCTGTCGAATACGTCAAGTCCACCTTCGACCCAGAGGTTGCTTCAATTGAATCAAGTATCACAAACACATCATTCTGTCGCATATGAACACATCTTCGGAAACCATACGATCTAATAATACTATTCTAATCCATACAGCCTATCAATACAGCTTTCCACATTCTTCCTACGCACCGTCAATTTCGCCCGTTGGTTCTGAAGCCGTCATTTCAGAATGCCATTTTTTGTGCAAACGTCGCATCATCTTTCTGAAGCTTCGGAGATGAAAGGCTTTGAGCTCGTTGACGTCCTGTTCCTCTGCATATTTATAGACATGCACTTTGCCAGCCGCCAGCTCTAGTAATCGTTGTTCGAATGGTCCCAAATTCTCCTCCACCATCATTTTGACTGCCGGTGCTGTGGCCTCCGGCCCCGTGTAGACCCATACCCATCGTTCCGAAGGGTCCTGGCTCAGCATCTGCAGACTCTCCATAGAAGCCGATGCCGCAATTCCTGCGCTGCCTGATTGCTCCCCCATGTTAGTCGTTGTCTCGACTCGGCTGTTTGTCCTCGACGGTCCCCATTCCGCTCTCCGAGGAACTGGATCAGAAAACTGTTGCGGGACCCGCCGCGGTCGCCAGTACTGTAAATATAGAGTTAGTGGTCTTCTATTTAGTGTTTGGAGTCTTCTCGATTGTTTCTTCTCCGTAATACACCATGTGGAACTATAAACCTAACCGAAGAATAAGAGCCTGTGTAGAGAAGACACTTACTTTGAGCAGAGAAGGGCAATGCCAGATCTCCCAGTCATTAAGACCTAAGCCTTCACATGCTAGGCGAACTCGAACACTCGGATGAATTCGTTCGTTTGTATCTTCCAGAAATTCTGGTAAAGGACGACCATTTTTCGGGTTGATTCTTTTGTACATACCCGGAGCTCGCGAAACGCTGCCTACTAGGTTGTACAATGGACTGGTCGCAGATTGAATCGAATGAAGTGCCCACGGGCGGATTGGCTTGTTCGATTCATAAATGGGCACTGCAGCCCAAATTGACTTCTTGAGACTGCGGCGCTTTGAATGGGAGTGTGAGCAGGTACCGCAGGTAGGTGCATGCTTGACTATTGCTCTCTCTTGTTCCTGATGTGTGTAGTATCTCACAGTCGATGCAAATGCTCTTTCAAGGGCGTTGGGTTGAAATTCGCAGCCGACCGACGAGAGTTGATCCATCATCCCTTCTGAAGTATTAGTGTGCTTTCCGACAGCAGACTGGGAGCAATGGCATCCGCAGCAATACTCACAAGCAAGTGTGGTATCCGCGACACCTTGGTCTGGCCAACCGCCCCCAATGTTGGCATGGCTTCCAGGAAACCAAACTTGGCGGAGATCGGATGACCCCTTTTCTTGTGGTCGTCGCTCCTAGAGAGTTGGAGAGAAGGGGCCTCTCGTCTCGTCTAAGGCGAGGGCGTGGAAGCCGTGCTGGATTCTGTTTGAGAGGTGTGTGTTGTAAAACTGATATGTGCCTCTTGTTAGCCTGAAGTCTGAGTATATCAAGACCAGGGAACACCTATTCATGAGTGCATCTCTTGATGCCCAATTTCGACAAGAACTTTACGTCCGGGACTCCGAGAGAGCCAACAGTATCCCACACGCCTACAACAATATCAGCGATGTCTAAGTCTTTTGCTGTGTATACCTGATCGATCCTACCGATCGCCAAAACTCGGATGGGCCTGCCTTGTCCGTTGTTTCCTTTCACCCTAGTATATCCTTTCTGGTGTGCATACGGAGGTCAGAACAGTGGCCGCGTCGCAGAGCAGAATCCTCACCTCAATAAGCCGCTCGCGGTAAACTGTAGGCGCATTCACGCCTTTTGGTTTATTTGTAAAGGGTATAGTCGGAAACGGATCGTCGTAATGGTCATTCGTCCAATTTTGCATATCTTTGAAGATGGGGTAGAAGAATTCCATGCCCTCTCTGGTCAGCAACCCGAGATCCGAAATCATGCCTCCAATTGACCTTGCAGTAAATGCGCCTCGACTGAAACCCAGAAGAACAATGTCATCGCCGTCGACATAATTGGCGCAAAGGAACGCGTAAGCTTCTCGGATATTCTACTAATCGTGAGAACCTCCACTGGAAACTTTGACTTGCGGCTCACCTCTGCTATGCCGATACCAAAAGCACCACCGAAGACCCTGTCTATAAACCCTGATCTTGAGCCTACGCCCGACTGGTAGTATATGATTTGGAACTATAACGCTTGAAATTAGTTTAAACGAATGTGAGGCACCCACAGCCCTTCTGCTCTTGAAGCAGCTAATCCGAGAATATAAATAGGTGTGATGTCTCCTACCACTCCATCAGAACAGGTCCTCCTGAAGCATCTTGAGATACGAGTAACGTTAGAGGGTATCTGTAAACGAGGTTCCGTCTTGCTGTTTGATTTGGCATGTCCATTGTCACTAGAGTTAGTTGTGAGCATTCCTGCTTTTCAATGATCTAGTGACACTTACGAATTCTGCCATGTTCCATCGCAACAGACGATGATGCGCTTTTTTGACAGTGATGGAACCATCTTTGAATAACTACTGTCGCAAAATAAATGAATGTTGAAAGCGTCTTAAGTCAAGTATTCCGTACTTGAAGATATTAAAGGTATAGGACTAGAAGTGAAATTCGACGATTGATACGAAAGCGAATCGTCATTCGGTGTATGTAGAGCCTTGGCCAAGGTAGGCCGCCGGCTGGCCGAGCGTGAAACCTTCGCAACTGTAGGCAAGTATCAAACATATATATGGTCCTTGGAGTAAGACATATGCTCACAGTCACAGCTAATTTCAAGGGGAGTAATTTCCTCATTCGCTCACATCAAGTTTATACTTGCAGGAAAGACATCCCGAACGTGCACGTAAATGCCATCTACCTAGGGTTAGGTAGGTGCTTGACCTCAAGCAGGGTAGGAGCATTAATACACCTTTCGTGAGACTACCTCTGGCATTGCCCAAATTATGCGCACGATGAAGTATCTACGTGTAGGTTGGTAGGAGGTATCATTCGTAGTATCTTGACAGTTGCTGATGGTTTTCGTGCAGCGGGCTGCTTGCCTTAGCTGTCACGGGCCTGTTCCGCAGAAGTGAGCTACTGATTCAAGCATATCAGATCTGATATCTGTCCGGACTCTCTCCAAAAAAAATGCCACTAGTCAGGGTAGGTAGGAACTGATTGTTCTTATGCTGATGGTTACCTCTTGAATCTGATGTTAAGAGAAGACAGTGCGAAGATAGGCGACCTCTGCATGCCTAATGTTAGGCGCTAGGGTAAGCGAGTAGTAGTGCATTTATGGGGGAGGACCACTGCTACTGTACCCTCCTCGGCCAGTCGGCCGTAGCTGCGGATAGATTCCCCATACGATGTCCGGGCTCCTTCGTTCGACTTTGTATCGCACAGATGCCATCATCACGATAATGGCTACTGTTGAGTGGTGATTTCCCCTTAGTTGGCTTGAGGAACCGTACTGTCGGATGTCCTATCTCGCACCAGGGGTATCTACCTTTATAAGATGCTTTACAAATAAATACTTCATGGTGTAAAGGCTGACCGGTCTGATGTGCCCATCTTGGCGCCCCCACGCCTCCAGACAAACCATGCGCGATCGGGAACCAATCGTAAACATAGATATTGACAATGGAGGCGCACACCGGCGCGGCGAGGTTGAAACCGCGTTATGACCGGCGCCCAGCGGTTCGTGCAGCCCACAGACACTGAGGCCACATGGGTATCACGCTCTCCCCATTAGGAATCCTTCAGTATCCCAGGCTTGCATGGCAGCAGGGATTCTCCAGCCTCCAATGGGTTAAACTAGTTCTGCTATCCGAGCAGATGATGGCTCACAAAACGCGCAGCAGCCGTGGTCCGATGAGCTTATCAGCTTAAACCTTGCCCCTCGTCCACTCGTCTCGTCACATGCTCTGTGCCTTCATGGTAACTTTAAACTCTATGGGGTTCATAAGGTTAGAATGCAGAACTCTGAAGGGTCATCAAACAAATTCTTCGCTTACCACGTTTCTTATGCCATCATTATTCTCTAATAATTGATTAGTAGGCAAGCTGTAAGGCCGATCGTCGCTGCTAATGTAGTAGAATGGCAAGTCCGTCTAACGGCTCGAGCACGCCAGCCGCGGCGTTTTTCGACCGCTGTAACCTACCAGCAACGGTGAAAGATGACTGCGATGACTTTGTCAGGTCGCGATACTCTAGCCCTATACGGCCGGCACCTTTCCAGGGCTACTGCTCATACACAGTGTTTGTTGGTGATGAGATTGCCGTACAGTTCAGACCATCTGCCTACAAGCTAGACATGGCCATGTCAAGCACTGCCTGCTATATCCTAAAGCACCTAGCTCCAGAGACCGAATATCTTGGGCAACTTGAAGGAATCGACTTACACGCATTTTCTATGAGGAAATTGCCGGGCGTGTCTCTTTCGGATTACAGAGCTTTGTCAGGTACAGAGTCGGCTCGGGAATGGATTGTTCGAGATTTTGCGAAGCTTCAGGCGCTGACTTGGCGAAACGCAAAATCCGCCGAGGAGCTACTAGATGAGAAGCGGACAGTGGGCTCGAGCCTCACGTTGCGTTTAGAATCGATGAGTGCTTCGCTTCCTCCAAGCCTCCGGTATATCGCCTCTTCGATCCTGAGCGACATGTCTGGGATCGAGGCGTTACCATGGGTCTTCACGCATGGTGATTTTCTAGCGGCGAACATCATGGTTAATGCATATTCGGGGAAACTGACGGGCCTATTAGATTGGGCAGAGGCCGAATGGCTGCCTTTCGGAATCGGAATGTATGGGCTCGAAGAGCTGTTAGGCGAAGATAACGAAAACGATGAGTTCGTTTATTATCCCGAAGCCAAACACCTGAGAAACTTGTTTTGGAAACATCTCATCATACTGATTCCTGAGCTCTCCCGCGACCCTAAGCGCCTTGCTCTTGTCAAAAGAGCGCAAAGGCTCGGAATCCTGTTGTGGCATGGCATTGCTTTTGATGACGGAAATCTGAATCGCGTTGTGGCAGAAGGGAGAGACGACCGAGAGATCCAGAGATTATCACTATTTCTCTCTCACACGCTAGATAAGCACCGACTGAAGTTGCGGCAAATCTGCTCATCAGTCATTTCACCGCTCACTTTGATCCGCAGCTTGCTTCTACGAAGAGTGCTTTCTTCACGTCACCCTGCATTGGACACTGGACGGTCTTAATTCCTACATTTTCAACAAGAATTTTAATACTAGGGCACATTAAACGCTCCGGGAATCTACCACTCTCGGCGAAAGCCCTTCATTGCCGTGACTGGTTGGTCAGGTTTTACGACGTTAACTTAGCGTGGGTCTTCAGGCAAGTAGGCTGGCTACCGCATCAACGCGGACTGGCTTCGTTTTTTTTAACAGGAACACACATATGATCGTTGGGCGGTTTACTCCTGCCATCTATTCATTTCTTGGCTGTTCGGCTCATACTCGCTGGTCACGTGTCTTATTCGCTCACCTCTTTATCGGACTTATGTCCGATGCCATTGCGCAACGTCTTCATTTGCCACGGAAGTGGTCCTTCAGCAGGAATCACTGGCCCTAGCTCACCGGCTCTGCGCTGTTGCCACTTGTCTATATCTCTTTGGTCGACGAAATTGCCATGGAAACCTAGACGAAGCTTCAGTGGTAGATGAAGAGTAGCAAGAGGGCCCGCCGCGAGGTGCTGCGCATCCCATATCACTACGTCATTCCTTAACTCGTCAAGGTTGTTCTTGAGCGCGAGGAGGTAACCTTCTCCCTCAGCACCGCCATCTTTCGGGATGAATACTGGCTCTTGATATGTCGCGGTTGGTCCAGCAAACCACTTGAGAAAAAAGTTAGAGGTTTGTAAAAAGACAAGAGGGTCAAGAACGGTGACATAGCTAAACATAGGGCCTTGCCGTTGGAACGGGACAAGTTCTAAATATACTCACAACATCCTTCTCGCCCGTTTTTCCCTCATCATCAGGATCCCATGTATAATGAGACATGCAATTGAACAGCCCGCCTGCCGGTGGTCCACATTTGGCGAAGTCATATGGTTGAGTTGGATCAACCCCAAGCTGCCAGAAGTGCTTATACTTCTTGGTTACTACTCTGTCGTCGATCCTCGAGAACTCGCCGTTCGTCGCCCATTGGAGTGATGGCGAAACCCTTGTGCCGGACTTGGCTTTCGGGTCAAATACCCACCGACACGTTGGACTGCTTAGACGCGACCTTGCATTGAAGTCTGGCGATTCGCCTTCCGGTGGAAACCAAAAGAAGACGTTCCCATCGGCGACAGTCAGGTCACAAATAACGTGACCTTCGTCGTTCTCGTAACACCCGGCTACATGGCCATGGAACCCTAGGACAATGGCTATCAGAAAACCCTCCCTTTACTTGCACTGGAGACTCACCATTGTCAGCGCGGAACCAGATTACATCTTCAGGCCTACCGCCTCGCCGCGGGACCAACCCGTACACCTGATCCTCATTTGGATCCCACGCGAACTTGTTGCCGCCTTTCTTCAACCGATCGAGTGACATCTTGAGTGGCGTTAATGGCAAGACGAAATAATTTTTGGAAACGCCACAGTCGTGAATCATTCCAGCAAACGGAGCCGTGAAAGAGAGCTCCTCCGTTTTGATGCCGTCAGCATTAATAGTCCAAGTCACTACATCGGCGCCACAATCGGCGCCGTCACTGCCCGATTCGTATGCGAAACATAGCATCTCACCGGTATCAGGGTCGAACTTGGGGTGAGCCGTGAATGTAGGGGTCTTTATTTGACCTTCGAAGTCGTAGCGCCCGATTGTCTCGAGGGTTACGGGATCCATCGCGAATGGTGGTCCATCCTCCTTACTCGCCAGCAGCATCCCTCGCCAGAAAGTGACATTTGTATTCGAGACTGTTCTAATTACCCCCTTTACGCTTTCATTGTCGGTATAGGGGTTTCGATATCGGCCGAACAGCGCTTTTCGCGCTCTTTCTTCTGCAAGAAATTTGTCTGTCCGCACATAACGCTGTTTGAAATCTGCGTGCCCATCAGCAATGCGAATAGCAGTCACACTGCCTAAAGATTAAGTTTGTTAGAATACTATGTTTTTGCCCGGATGTACACATCGCGTACCATCTCCATTCTATACAACCGACAATCAGCACGAAGACAGATATGACAGCGAAATATTAACGCACGAAATGAATATCATCTTCAAATAACGGCGGAAATCGATGATCCTGCGGCCCCAAGACTCAGCGATATCATTCTGTTGAGGTTATTTCGGGTATCCTCACAGGCTGCACTCGATAAAATGTCCCATTGATGTTGCGTGGAATTTCGCCAGTGACTTCCAGGTTGAAGATGTCTCCCTCGAATCGTGATGCCTTGTTCATTGACGAAAACGCCGCCATATCAGGGAATTTCACCCGGTTGCCTGCCCTTTTCCCATTGCTGTAGGGATAAAGGGATATCTCAGGAGCAAGAGCTTCTAAATGCGCCATGTCTCTTGCTTCAATCAGCTTATTGGGTTAGATTTTCCTGTATATTGTGGCAACAGGTCGATGCTTCAATCGGCGAGAATGAGAAGCAACCTGGCCATCTGGATTGTCCAGCTCTTAGTCATTGAGAACGAAGCTTAGAACGGTCCTTGTAGGGATTTTGATGTCCCGCTATAGGCTCTCGGCAGTTACAATACGTGAGGCTTCGATTACCGCGTATGGATTTGCTAAATAAGCGCGTCGAACAAACAAGTCTTTTCGCCACTAATACTACTTTCCCCAACTTCCAACCCCCTTCACCCTATACTCGTCCCGCTTTAGGCTATGTGCTCGCCACGACAATCATCAAGGATTCTCCACCAATTCAGGCAGAACCCTGACCGAGCCCTCATTATTCCAAGTCTTCCCCTCACCCTTCCTCGCCTGCCCCTCCGGCAGAGCGAGTGAGAGCGGCGGCTCGGCTTCAACGGCATCCTGACCGTAGTTGGGGGCGCGCAAGTCGTCGTCGCCAACACGTTTGCCAGTGACCGGGTGCGGATAGTGGAATGGCACGACGCGTGTGTCAGGCCACAGCATTTTCTGGTCGATGATTTCATCAGGACCCCAGGGATCCTCGGGAAATGTCTTCGTAGGCCAGGGAACGTAGTTTTCCTTCGTCAGCGACCACCCCGACTCAAACTCGGCATGCCAGAACGGAAAGTAGCGATAGCGGAAGAGTTTCCAGACACCATTCTCCTTCAGATATTCATTCTCGTAGAGACCACCTTCCCACCACTGTACGTGGCCACGCGGATGCGTGTCACGCACTGACTTGTGTGTGCCCGCTTGCATCAAGGCGCGCATCCGACACCAGGCGTGCGTGCCGCTCGGGTCAACGTCTACGATATCTTGCATCATAATGTGATCGAGTAGAAATCCGTGAACAGGCCCGTTGCGGCCCTTCACGAACGTGCTCTGGAAGCGGCCATTATAGAGTCTCTTGATACCCGCTTTCCCACGGTACCGCGAGCCGAGGAACTCGACATACGCGTCTGGATGGTCCGCGTACATGTCGACAACCTAATGAGCTTTAACAATCTGCTAACGAATAAAATAAACACTGGAGAGTTTTACTTCGTTGTATAAACATTTATCGAGGTAGTAGCCATATTTAAAGTGAACTTTGCGCACTTCGGCCTCGTCCGACACTCGAGATAACTCTTTCCGTAGAAGGGAGACCTCCTTCTTCAATTCAGAGACGTCCGCGTCCGCCTTTGATCTTTTAAAAATGTTCAACATGTTGACAATTTGAATATTTTGCAATGACGGCTTTAGTGCCTACTGGTCCGCGACAGGGGAGCGCTAGATATATCTACCGCCCCCCATTCGATCAGCATACTGCTCCATGTCTATTTCAGGCGGAAGACACTGCGCTCTGCATAGGAGCCTCAGTCTGAATTCCGGCAAATATGATCCGCCGCCAGATTCTCAGGTACTGTACAACAGTGACTGCGGGGTAGGTACGGCCTCACCCCGCGTATTTGAGAGACTCTTACATGGCCATATCCCAGGAAAGCCGAAGGAGCGAGGTTAAACACACCCATATCCCAACACGACATCCTTTGAAAACTTGGCGTCGCAGACAAGGCAGTAACAAAATAGCGAGTGAAGTGCACGTCGGCGTGTACTGATATCTCGAGCCTTGTATCTAAAGTAATAGTCTGACGGACACTATATAGCGCTTTGGCATGATACGGTGCTATGTCACATGGAATTCCTCCTCACCTTCCACGCGAAATCGGCATCCTTGTGAATCTCCGGAGCCGCGATACCTTCTCGCAACTTCTTCTTCCTCTCGAAATCGACTCCAAACCTACGATCGCGGTCCCCCACCGCCTTCCGGAAATCAAACTGGCCATCCGCCGTGAAGCTCATCATGAGCTTGGGCTCGCCAACGGGCAGCTCGTCGCCGCGGTCCGTCTGCCAGAGATGGTACACTTTCCCGTAGAGCCCGATGACGTGCTTCATCTCCTGTGTCTCGGCGGCTTCCCACGCCTGCTGCAGCCCCGGCCCGGTTGGTCCCGGCATGATCAGCATCCCGGACTTGACTTCGTAGACGTGCGAGTGCCAGAGCTTCCGCTCTTCAGACGGCAGTGTCTCGTAGAGTTTGGGTGTGATCATGTACTCGATCCCGATTATGCGCGCGTTGCGCCCCGGACTGTCGTATAGGATGCATTGGCGGACATCTCGATAATGTTAGTGATGGCTCAACTTAATTGCAAGACCGCGCCCAATGCTATACTGCCATGGCCTAGAATCCGAGCTTCATCGTGTGTAATACAGACATTGAACTAGAAAGGCTATATATACCTTCGGTCAAGTGCGCACAGTAGTGATTTGCCTCGACATAGCGACCTGGTTCGTCGGCATATGTGTGGAAGGCGTTCAAGTGGGCGCAGAGTTGCTTTGTAGGCTCGAAAGTCTGCCTTTTCGTGTCGGAGCATTATCCCCAGCAGTACTCGTCGGGAGCTATGACGACATTACCTGAATGAGTGAGGCGCCCGTCTCGAGCACGACGTCCTCGGTCGGGACTGCACCGCCCGGAATGTTGCTTGGCTGAGCGCTCTCTGTCATGTTTAATTTACTTTTGGGTCGCTGATATTGCTGTTCCAAATGCCTCGGGGATTTGCATATAAATGGCAGTATCGTCCGATTGGTGAGATGCTGTACGCTATTGGTGTTGATATTTGGGAGACCTGGAATTCTGAGAATTGGCGGCCCGCAGAAAAGTGCGACACAGAAAAGTCACCTCTGTCGTCATGACTTTTCTTCTACTGTAATACCCAGTAATTACCTAACCTACTCCATAGGTACTGATCTTCTATTAGCAACACAATCTGTTTTTGTGAACCGATCATAAATTGCTAACATGGGCTCTAGTGTGTAATACGATAATAACTTAGACGAAAAATCGGATTGTATTTAACTTAAAACTTTCAGTACTTAAATCGTTGTTAGTATTACTTACTCCGTACATATAAATTAAGAACATTGCTATTGGTGCACCCTAGTTTGTGCTATTGGTGGTACACCCTGGTTTGTGCTATTAGTGCACCCTACCGGGCTGTTTTTGGCTGGCAGCCCGATTGTACACATTTGTTTCGATCTTTTTTTTTTTTTGCTGTTTTAAAAGAATTAAGCCTTTTAGAGTTGTTTGAGCTTTTTCGAAACTGTTGTAGCTCGTTATATTTCAAGCTTTTAAAGCAGTTTTACAAAGTAGAGGTCACGGAACAGCTTTACGAAACAAACTTCGCAAAGTACTACTGGTACGTTAAATACCGTCAATTAAATGCTCTCAAAGCTTCGCACAGCTCTAGAAAACTCAATTCTTTTAAAACAGCAATAAAAAAAAGGTGTGCAACCGGGCTGCCAGCCAAAACAGCCCGGTAGGGTGCACCAATAGCACAAACCAGGGTGCACCAATAGCAATGTTCTAAATTAAAACAGCTCATCGAGATCCTACTTGAGCCCTCTACGGTGGCTGCAAAGTCCGCCAAAGTCAACTAAAACCTCCTGGAGCATGAGGGCTTACACTTAGAACCGGGCCCCAGGGAACACCTACACAGGGCGCGTTGTATAAAAGGTCTCTACTTAGCCTCGGCAGTTCCGCTTTAGCTTCAATACGAAGTTTTAGACATTACCTATATCATATCTACCTTGGGGTCTTTCTTTTCAATCGCCCAACTAATTACACGTGAGGCCTGTTTCACTCGCTCTGCCTTGATATGACATTGCCACTTTGGCAGAATTCTCATTCAGATGATCCGCCTAACCCTAGGTACCATTAGGGTGGCTCGGTGGCCAGCGTCGAGCCCAAGATACCGCCCAAGAGCTGCGTTCATATTCCCTGCCACTTACCTACATGGGTAGGTATCCAATCGTTAGGGTAACTACGGAGTACACACAAGACCAAGCCGGTAAGCCTGGGTGCCTGGCTCAGCGGCTTACTTAGTTGGTCCAACGAGCCGCATGAACAGCGGCATGACACGCTAGAGTCAAAATACAACGTGCCCAAACTCGCTACCGATTCCCGCCCATAATTACTTCGTATAGGGCTGGCAAGATACAAACATACCCAATAAAATGTTTTGTTTGTTAGAGTGAAATTTCTTTCTGACTTCGGTTTACAACTCAGTTGTTCCCGAGCTTGTCTACGGCGTACAAGGCCTTTTTACGCCATTTCTGGACGCGACTTGCCTAACCGCCTAAACGGGACCTCACCGGCTAAGTCTGAGGCAGGTATGTACATGTGTAGCCATTCATAACACGGGCTGTTAGATAACCGGCCCGAAATACTTATATTGTTAAACTATTACTACGTTAAATTATAATAAAATATTCCCGATTTTTATTTAATTTATATAAAACAGGAAAATTTTATATTATAATATTTTAAAGTTTTAAAAATTAATTATTATAATAATTTAAAATAATTTAAAATAATTAATTAATTATACGAATATAATATAATAAATATTAATAATTAATTTTTTAATAATTAAAAATTTTATTTGTTTAAATAAAACTATTTAATTAATTATAATAAAAAAAACTAGTTTTAAATTATTAATATAATTATTTATAATAACGTTTAAATTATAATTAAAACGGAAGATTTATATTAATAAAAAAAAAATTCGAATTAAAAATTAAAACTATTAGTTTTTAAAAATATTTTTAAAAAAATAAACGTTAGTTTTAATTAATAAAACTAATATAATTAAATATCGGGATTTTTATACGGGTTTTTATTTAAATAATATAATTAAATTCGATTAAAACTATTAATAAATATAAATCGTTTAACCGGATAAATATTAATATTTAAATAAATTAAACTATTATAACTAATTAATTTAATAACGATTTTAAACGATTTAATAAATAAACCCGATTTAAAAAAAATTTTATAAATAAATAATAAACATTATATTTAAAAAAATTTAAAACGTCGTTTTAAAATATAATAAAAACTTTAAATAATAATTCGATTTATTTAATAATTATATAAAATATTTTAATAATTATATAAAAAATTTATTTAAATTAAAATATTAATAATTTATAAAACTTTTAATAAAACTATTTCGAAATTTCGTTAAATAAATTATAAATTAAAAACGCGTTTTTAATAAAACTATAAAATATAAAAATAATAAATATAAAAATTTTACAACTTTAATAAACGATTTAACGAAAATTTTAAAAAAAGTTTTTAATATTTAAATATTAATATTTTTAATAATATAAAAAACTAAAATAAAAAATAAAACTTTTATATTAAACGATTTAATT
>MU390435.1:0-33089 GCA_022578715.1 Nemania sp. FL0916
ATAATAATAATATAATAATAAAATTTTAAATAATAATATATTATATTTTATTAAATATTTATATTAGTTATAAAAGTTTATAAAGTTTATATCGAGTAATTTTAACTTTATTATAAATATTATAAACGTTTATTATTTTTTTTATAGTTTTTTATAATCCGAAGAAATCGTATTTTTTTTATAAACGTTTAATTGTTTTAATTATTTTTTAATATTTATATAAAAAATGTTCGTAAAATTTTTTAATAAACTTTTTTCGTAAAGTTTCGAATAAGTAGATCTTTTTTTTATAAATTAATTTGTCCGTTTTTAACTTTTTTTATTTACGTAGTTCTACTAGTTTTTAAAAGTTGTAAATTTATTATAATTATTATAATTAAATTTCCGAAAAATTTTTAAAAATAACCCGTATATATAAACTTTTATTTTTTTAAAAATATAATATTTAAATATTTCGTTTAAAAACTTTAAATCTTTTTTATTTTTATTAATTAAAAATATTTATTTAAATATTATTTTTTTTTTTAATATAATATATTTTAAAATTAAATTTCGCGAAAAAAATTAACTAGTTTTTATACCGTTTATTAAAATTTTTTATAATTATAAATATAATTAAATTTTTATAATCGGAATAAATCTTAAATAGTTCTATTGTTTTTTTTATAAATAATTCTTATTTTTTTAATATTTTAATAATAATTAATAATTTTTTATTATAAATTAGATATTTTAATTTAACGTTTTATAATGTTTTCGAATAATAAGTTATTAAGTACTATTTTTTATTACTTTTTAATTATTCGAATACTCCGGTAATTATACCGTTTAAAACGTCCGTTTTCAGTTTTTTTTTTTTTATTAAATCTAATAATTATATTACTAGGTCGGAAATAACCTTTACTTTTAATATTTCGAATACTTTTTTAACTTTTTTCGAAATAAAAAATGTTTTTTTTTTATATTCTTTAATAATATATTTCGTAAAAAGTTTTATTAATGTTTTAAAATTTTTAATTAAAGCTCGTACGTAGTTTAAAAATCTTAATATTTATTAAATATTAGTAACTGTATATAGGTCCGGTATTTTTTAATTACGTACTATTTTAATCTTTAATTTTTATATCTAGATTTTTCCGGGGGTAATAATAAATTTTAAAAAATTAATCTTTTAAATATATTATATATATTTTTTTACGTTTAATTATAATTTCGCTCGTTAAAGTTTTTTTAAAATTATTATTACATGTTTTTTATATTTTTTTAAAGTTTTTAAATAAATAAAAATATCGTTAAAATAAATAAATACGAATTTATTTAAAAACTTCCGGAATATTATTATTATTATATATTAAAAAGTTGCCGGAATATTACGTAATTTTTAAAATATAACTATATATTTATATAATTTATAAATCGTTCGTATAATAATCTTTTATTTTTTTTTTTTTATTATTTTAATAATATAATATTTATTAAATATATCGAATATAATAAACTATCGGGTTTAATTAATATTTTTTTTTATTATAATAAAAAAAATTAAAAAATATTTGTTTAAAATAATAATTACGTTTAATAAACGATAGTTTATTATTACTTACTATATTGGGTTTTTTTTTTTATTTCGGGTTTATTTCCCGTTTTTTATTTTTAATATTAATAAAACCGGGTAATTATATAATAATTCCGATTTACGTATAAACTTTTGTTTTAAATTTTTTTATATATATTTTTATAAAGTTTTAAACTTTTTAAAATTTATATAATAAATCGGGTATAATTTAAATTCGTGTTTTTTTTTTAATAAAATTCGGTAATTTTAAAATCCGTGTTTAAATAACTCGTTTTTTTTAAATATTTTAAACAAGTTTTTATATAATAAATATTTTTTTAATATCGTAATTTGTTTTATTGTTTTTTATATTTTGTTAATATTTTTAATATTTTAAATTATCGTTTTATTTTTTTATCGGATTATCGGGTCGTTAGTTTTTAATTATTTTATTCCGAAAATAACGTCGTAATTAAAAATATTTACAATATCGAATATAATTTGTTTTTTATATTTTTATATCGATATATCGAATAACTTAGTTTTTTTAAACATATAACTATTATTATAACTTAATTTATTTTTATTAAATATTATAATTTTATACGATTTATTCTTATATTTCCAAAATATAGAATCTTTTTTAATAATTCGAAATAAAATAAAGTTAATTTCGGATTTTAAATCTATTAATATCCGATATTTTTTTTTATTATATTTTATTTCGATTTTTATTTATTTTTATAAACTATATCGTATTTTTCGCAAAGTTTTTATATTTTCGGTTTTTTATCGTTTTAATAACGAGAACCGTTTTCGTTTTTTAATTTCGCATTTTATAAAACTATTTTTTAAACTTTTATTTTTATTATCGCGTGTTTAAAACATTTGTTATTTATATATTCGTATTATTGTTTAATTTAACAATTATATTGTTATTATATAGTTTTTTTTAGTCGTAATAATTTTAACGCTGTTCGAAATATTAATAGAACAAGGGTTTTTTATTTTATAAATAGTAGTTTAAAATCGAAATACAAGTTATACTTGTTAGTTTTATTATTATAAGTATATTTTTTAATTATAGTTAATTTATTTATAAAAATATATAAATATTTTTTATAAATACGGGGTATTTTATCGTATAATTAAGTTTTATTATATAAATAGTTATATAATTCGTATTTTTTAACTTTGTAGTTTTTTTTAAGTTTTAGTTTAAATTATATTTTATATAGTTTATAAATAACGGGAATATAGTATATATATTTTATACTAATTGTTTTTTTACTTTTATTAATATTAAAATAAATTTTATAAACTTTAAATAATATAGTATAAAATAGTTCTTTGTTATAATTATATAGATTTTTTTTTTCGTTTATATTTTTTTAATTAAAAGATTTCTAATTAATATAATTTTTAACTTATTAATACTATTAATAATAATAAAATCGTTTATAAAATGTTTAATATATTTTTTTATATAAAGTTTAAATTGTTTTTTTTTTAGAATTTTTATTATATAATTTATAATTTTTAAATCGAATATAATAATAATATTTTTAATTAATCTATTTTATTAATTTTTTTAATTTAAAATAATATTTATAAACTTTTCCGTTTAAATCGTTATAATTAAAACATTTTTTTTCGTTTAAAATAAAACTGTTTTTTTATATTATTATATATATAATAACCGTACGTTTTAATTCCGATTTTAAATTATACTTATAAGTTTTAGTGTTATTTTAAACGTTTTAAACTTTTTAATCGTTTTTATCGTTATTATAGATTTTTACGACTTAAGTTTTTCGGGTTTTCTACGTTTTTTTTTAAAAAACTCTTTCTTGCTAGTATTAAGTTGTTTTTTTTTACAAACTCGAATACTAACGTTTATAATATCTTTTTTTTTGTACTAAAAATATTCTACGTTAAATATATTTTTTAATATTTGTTTTTATATTACGTTTATTTTTAATAACTTTTTTCTCAAGTTTTCCTGTTTTATTTAAGTTCTTTAGGTTTTATGTTTAATTTTTATAATACTCGTTCGTTTTTTATTTATATATTTATTAAACGATCGTTTATCCGCCGTAATTACGTTTTTTACGTATTTATTAAACGTTGTTAATTTATTATTTTAATATATTTTATTTTATATTTAAGTTTTTAATCTATTAAAAAATAAAGTAAATAGTACTACTTCGGGCAGTTTTAAAATAACTATTAATCTTTTAAACTTTATCGTATAAATTATAACGTTTTTAGTTTATTTTAACCGATATAGTAGTTTTTTAACATGTTCTGTTTTTTTTTTGTCGTTGAACAGGTTTTTTATATAATTCTCGAATCCGGAATATATTACGAAAATTCCTTTAGTTTTTAGTTTTCGTTCGTTTTCTGTGTTCTTTAGATAGTCTTTTAAAATTAGTTTAAATTATTCTAATACTGTTTTTATTAAAAATTACGCCGTTATTATAATCTTTTTAACGTTTGTATCGATAATATTAATATATTAGTTTATATATAAACGTGTTTAAATAAAAAACGATTTAACGTTCGTAATTCTATTATAAACTTTAGAAAATATAGGTTTAAATCTTTTAATATTTATTATATTTATATTAAATACTCGTACTATTAGTAGTAGTATTTATTTTAATTGTTTATTTATTGATCTAAATAAAACTATTATGTTTTATTACGGTAGTACTAGTTTTTTAATTGTTTAAATATTATAATTTTAAGTTGATTTTTTATAAGTTTGTATATTAAAATCGATAAAAAGTTCTTTTTTTTTTTTAAATTCTTTTTCGTCTAAGTTTTCGTTATTAAAATTATTATTAGAATTATTATTATTTAAGTTTTTTAAAACTTTTTTTATAAACTCGTTGTTTAAAAGTAGTTATTATTCTATTTAAAGTTTAAAAATTAAAAATATAATATCTAAATCCGTTATTACAATCGTATTTTTAACTTATTTTTATAATTGTTTTATAATAAAAGTACTTATTATTACTTGTTTTTTTATTTCCTATTTTCTAATTTTAAGTTTTATAACTTGTAAGTAAGTTTTTTAAAACATCCGCTTGTTAGTTTTTCGCAACTGGGGTATTTTTTAAATATACTTCTTAGAATTTTTTTTTTTATAATTTTCCGTTATTAGGACTTTTTTATACCGATATCCGTTTATTTGTACTAAGTTTTATTAATTAAAAAACTATTAAAATGTAACGGACCTTTTATATAATAATATAAAAAAACGTACGGGGTTTTAATTTATAAGTAATAATAAGATCTTTAATAAATGTCCGTTAAAAAGTTTTTAAAATACTCCCCGTTACTATATAATAAAAACAATTAATTTTAAATAAAAAATATATTATTTAATAAAAAAGTAAGTTAAATTAATAGCTAAAAAACAAGAACGAGTAATTAAATACAAAGGGAATTTTAAAATTATATAGAATTTTTAATAACTATAAGTTATAACTATGTTTTTATAATCTTAGATCAATTAAAATCTTTCTTTTTTTGTAATCTTAGATCAATTAAAATCCTTTTTTTTTTGTGATCTTAGATTAATTAAGATTTTTTTTTTCTTATAATTTTAGATTAATTAAAATCCGCTTCCGGGGTTTAGCCGGGCTGCTTAGGTAATGTTAAATAATCCTTGTTACATCGTAACAATATATTATAATATTATATTATTTATTAAATTAATTAAATAATATTAATAATAAATATTTTTAATAAAATATTAAATATAAACGTTATTAATAAAATATATATTTTAAATTATAATTATTAATAAAATTAATAATATAATTATTATAATTATTAATAAAATTATTAAAAGTTTTTTAACGTATATATATTAAACTAATTTTAATAATAAAAAAATTAAAAATAACGTTATTATTATTATTATATAAAATATAAATTTATTAATAAATTATATATTTATAAATATAAATATTATATATTTAATAATATTAATAATAAAAATAAACTCGATTTATTTAATAATATTATATAAACGTATTAAATTTATATATAATATTAAAAAATAAATATAAAATATATATATAAAATTTTTTTATTATAAAAACGTTTAAAAACGTAATAATTAATTATTTTATATATTATAATTAATAATTAATTATAATTAATATAATAAATTATAATATATTTTATTAAATAAAATAATATAATATTTATAAACGAATTAAAAATATTTAAATATTTATATATTATATATAAAAATAACGTTAATAAAAATATTAATTTTTTAATCGATTATTTTAAATATTATTTATAATATAAAATAATTAATTAAAAAAAAAATTTAAATAATTATTAAAATAATTATATAAAAATTTAAAAAATATTATATATTTATTAAATTAAAAGTTTTTTTTTTATTATTTTATTAAATTTTTTAAAAAAAAATTATTATAATAAATAATTTATATAATAATAAAAATTTTATAATAATTTTATTTTATTATATTATTATTTAATTTTTAATTTTAAAAAATAAAACGTAAAAAACTTTTTTATTTACTTTTTTTTATATAATAACGTTAAAATTAATAAAATTAATAATACGGACTTAATAAATTATAAAAAATTGTTTTAAAAACTTTTATTATTTATAACTTATAAAGTTTTAACCGGTAACTTTTATTTATTAATTATAATAAAGTTCCGGTTAATAATTCTTATTAATTATAATAAAACAAGGTTTTTAAATTAATTATAAAATAAAATTTCCTAACGCCGCGTAAATAATTAATATAACACGCTATTAATTAAGTAAAAATTTAAATTAAAAACCTTGATTAAAAACTTTAATCGTAAAACTTACGTAATTAAAACTTAAAAAGTAAATAAAAACCTCTTTTTATACCGTTTATAAAGTTTCCCGTTCTTGTTCTTTTTTATATATATAAATAACTTTAATAACAAGTTAATTTAAAAAATAAAAAACATATTTTTATATAAAAACGAACTCGAACAAGTTATAATAATTTTATTTTATACGATTAAAAATTTAAAAACGGAAATAGTCCCGATTTTTATAAATTTATAAAAAATTTATTTATTAATAATATATAATATTGTTATTTTAAAAGATTTAATTAAACTCGAAATTATTAAATTTTATTAAAACAAGTTTAAAAAAACGATTATTTAATCCGAAATTAAAGTATTTTTAATTCGAATTTCGAAATATTATAATATAAATTATATATTTCGAAAAACTATATTAACAATCGGTTTTATTTTACTCGTTTAATAAATCTTCGTACAATTAACGGATAAGTTGGGCTATAAATTAATTAAAAAAAACAATATAAAAAGTCGGTTTAGTTCGGAAGTTTAAGTTGGTTAAGTCCGGAAGTTTAAATCGGTTAGGTCCGGAGTCGCGGTTAGTTCGGTCCGGATTCGAGGTCGGTTCGGTCCGGATTCGAAATCGGTTTCGGAAATAAAAAGAAAATTAATAATAATTAAAAACTATTACTTAATTTAATACGGAATAATAAAAACATAATAAAGTTTTCTTTTTAATAAATATTTATATTATATATTATAAATAAACCGAAGTTTTTATTATATTATTATAATTTTATATAATATATTAATAATAATATTAAAAAAAACAAATATTATAAATATAAATTATATAATTATAATTTTTAATTTTTTAATAATTTATTATAATTTAAATTTAAAAAATATATTATAAAATAATAATTATAATAAAATATAAATTTATTAATTATAATAATTTAAATAATTAATATTAATAAAAAAAATAAATTAATTTATTTTCGAAATACGTATATATAAATTAATAATTTTTATAATTTAATTAAAAAAAAATTTTTTAATAAATTATTTATATATTTATTATTAAAATTGTTTTAATAATTTAATATATTTTATTTAATTTTTTAATATTGTTAAAAAAACTACTTTATTATAATTTTAAAGCATTTTTTTAAAAAGTTCTTTTAGATCTTCCGGGATTTAAAAAAGTCGGTTATAAAGATCTTCGATTATATCGCTATCCTGTAGCCCTTCGAGAAGTGATTTGACCACAAGGGCAACCCAGAGAAAGACGCCCGAAGCCTTCTAGGTGATTTAATCGACCAAAAAATCGGCTTGGCTTTGATTAAACTCTTGTAATCGCAAAAACATGACATTTTCTCTGAGCTTATCAGAGGTAAAATGCTAGACATCTTCTAGTGTGAGATCTTGTATTTGGAGTGAGGGTCGACTCTGGAATGCATCCTCGAACACAAGCCATGGGCGGCTTGACACGCAAACTTTGACATTCTTCCTGTTGGACGTAATGCCAAGGAAAAAGTTGGCCAGATCCTGACTATCACCATCGCACTCATCTAGCCCGTCAATCAAAAAGAAGAACATTTTGTTCTCATCAGATACAATCGAAAACAACCCATTTGATAGCTCCGACCATGACCAGGCCCAGCCATTGTAACCGAAGAGCTCTTGGTACTCCCACCTATCCTCAAAAGTATGTGGGATCATATCCGGGCAATCCGAGAGAATCTGATAAAGCAATGACCGTAATAGTCCCATCCTGGACATTTGCAAGGCGGTTCCAGAGTTCCAGAAGAAGAACCGGCCAATATAGACTGCTTTGTTGCCTCTCCATACCGCTAGGTGGCGCTTGAGGCCCTGATCCATAGAAATATATTTCATCAAGGTAGATTTTCCTGACCCGGGCTTTCCAGTGATCCAGTACAATGGATTGTTGGACATCAACCAAGTACTGAACGTATCCGGCCCTTTTTTCCCCTCTGGCTCATCTTCCTTGAGGATCCAGGCGAAGGTCCGTTGATGCGCTTCCGATATTCCATCGTACCGTTCTTTTAAGTCCGGAAATGTGAGAGATCTCAGAAGCAGCTTCTTATTATAGTCGTCATGCTCACGCTGAGCACCGGCTGATAATGAGGAAGAAAAATCTTTGTGCACTATCTCAATTACAGCATCGTCTCGAAGACCTCTGCGGGCCGTTGTAATTAGCTCCGCTTGCCACTCTCTGCCAGGCTGAATAGACTGCATCATTGTGTTGAAATTATTCTCAACACTTGCATTCTTATTGCCTGATGTCTCGGTATACCTCTGTAGCCTTTCCTGTATGCTGGTTAACAGCAGCGAGTCGATTTGTTGCCTGTATCGCTGGAGGCGTTCCATTATATCGGAAATTTCCCGCTCTTTTCGAACGCTTTTGAGTGCTTGTCGGAAGCTGTCCCATTTTCCAGATGGGTTTTGACTCTTGAGCCCCTCAACCACATCAATCAGTTCCCGAGAGACTTCTCTGGCCCTCTCGCAGAGCTGAATAATTTCGCGTCCTTTTTCCGAAGAAGATCTGCGGCGTGATAATTGTGCCGCGATTCGTCGATTTTGTGATTCCAAGGTTCTGCAGATGGCGGCAAGCTCGTCATTTGCAACGAGGCTTCCGTGTGCCGATCGTCGAATTTCTCGGCTCTTAGATACAAGGTTGCCTGCGAATGTGAGCAATCGACTAACATTGGATGCAAGCCCAACGGCTGTAACGGGATCCATGTTTTTCAGGTGGAATAAATACGAGCGGGGGTGACAAGTGAAGAAGCTCATGACTTGGTAGCTTTATGGGGTGGCTGTCTCTTATCTGAGCCTCCAATGGGCTTACCGCCCCCAAGTACGGTGTCATCACTACAAAATGGTAAGGCACAATCTGAGCTTTCTATTGCATATACCTGGTCTAGACGTGGGCTTGAGGGGTTGCCCCTCATTCTCAGGACCCAGCACTGGAATACGAACGTGAACGCTGCAAAAACGGCTCTGGTGGATTTATATGAATAGATAGTGTTTAGATACTTTAATGTTTTATAATCGCTGTATGAAAAATATGGTCTTCCTTACCTACATGGCGATATTAAACTGTCTATTACGATATTGACGCAGTGCCCTGAACTTAGGCCCTTTTTTTTTAGGCTTAGACGTGGCTTGTATCATATGCGCATCGTCTATTGAGGAGCGAGTAATTAATTAGGATAATTATAAGTGCCAGGATCTTTTCATACAGTATGTGAGTATCCGGCTGCTCCCTGGTCTGTTTCAGTGCTCTTGGTATACTCTAAGATGCTAAAGTAATTATTCGATCAATTGTGTACCTGGACGAACGGGGAGAAAGTCACAATTAAATGAAAGAATTTCGACAATTAGGCTGGGCGATATTCGTAGTGTAAGATTGTTTTATTAGTATGAATTACTTGTGTACAGTGTATACATTTGTAAGTAAGGCACATGGTAACAGTACAGTATTACCTACTACCGTATTCATTGAATACCAGCGAAAACTATTCGCGCTGTTAGGAATCGATCCCAACTCGACTACCGTACCTAATAATCTGGACGACGTGATAGGTGTAATTACCTAGGTACATACTGTATTGCCTCGACATCTCTGAGCCCTGATCTCCTTTAGCGCACTAGCGCCGATTACCCCTCTTACTCAATGGGTGTACATACAGTGCGAAGTAAGTACTGCACAGTACATACACAATCACTCTTTTAGGTACATACCTCCATAACCTAGCTCCCCCTTTTATTACTTCATGTCGCTTGCCAATTGTCAATGTGCAATCTACTCTATACGATCACTTCTATTGTCTCTCTATGTTGTGATAATATAATCTCGTGCATTTCGCATCGTATGCCTGTCATGCGTGGGAATTCTATATGCTTCTGCGTTCAATATGTGTATGTGTGTGGGTGTGGGTGTGGGTGAGTGCAAGTGCGAGAGAATTAGGGGGAAGTGCTGGCGTTGCGTGGGTGCGCTGTGATGATACCCGGGCGCTGTGGATTTGATTGAATTAAGTGCTGCTGTCGTTGACGACAGGATGGTTCAGTGATAATACCTAAACTGCAAATAAACACAGTGTATTTCTGTTCAAGTTAAAAGCATGCGTAGCTGTAGATTTCCGCGCACTAGTTTACACACTGGTAGTTCTTGACTGGAATTAACGGCATATTTATTCATCATATGTATTTGTAGTCTGATTTAATATCCATTCCATTTATCAAAAGAAGGTGGTTAGAGCTATGAGCTTCTGTTGTTGGTGGTAGGTCTGTTATGTGAAGTTAGAGACATGTCCGCTTCCCTCCTCTCTGCGAACTACATCGTCCGAATCTCTAGAAATATGAAATGGAAAACAGCTGCGAACAGAGGCGTGCTCATCTCAAGACTGATACTTTGCCTCCACGATAAGATCTCCGTCGTTGTTGAAGATGGGGTTCTTGTAGAAGAAATCTTTGCCACCCGAGATGACGAACCGTGCCGAACTCAGCAATGATTCCTGCAGGTTGGTCGTCATGTCGTTGAAATTGATATGTTTAATTGCGTCCGTCGCTGAGTCTTTCATATCAGTCAGAGTGATTTTGGTGCGTTCCCCTTTGTCTTTGGCTGCCCGGACGACTCTCGCGTCGTCTTGTTCCTTCGTGGGATGATCCTGCGGCGAGGTTATGGGCTGCGTACTAGTGGCTGCTTCAGACCAGGGGCTAGTGAGTTTCGTTATTGTAAACAGGTCTTGGGGATTTTGTGGGAGGTTCATGTTTAATTTAATTCCTCCCTCACTGACCGAGTCCATGGAAATGCTAATTTCCCACGTCATTTGCATGCCGGCGCTGGAGACGGATAGAAACAATTAGCCTTGGTATTTGTGGCAGTATACAGATAGAATGCGTTTTCTTGTTAAAGTGCCGGGATAGCATGAAGACAGCAGACTTACGATTCTTCGCCGGAGCCCATACCAGCGTATGCCAACTTTGCCCAGAGTCGGGAATCCCCCTTCAGGTGGATGATATTTTTACCGGGATCGACCCACAGTGTATTGTGTGTAAAAGCTAGAGAGACAACTGTTAATACCCGTCAAGTATCATCATGTGAACAAGTAGGCGTTAGCCACTTACACTGCGCATCTCCCCATGCATGGAATGGCCACACTCCCTTGTCGGTACCGGATCTAGAATCCGTCCCCGACCACTCCCACTTGGTCGGGGAGATCCTTTTCCACGCAAAGTATGATGGATCTCGCGCTGGCTCCCAGTCCGTATACCCAATTCCAAAGCTCCATTGTACACCGGCTGTATAGTGCGATGCCCAGATGTGGAAACCTCCTAGCCAGGCGTAGGCGTGCCTATTGAACTCGCGTAGTAGGGGAGGGAGAGTCCCTGCACTATTGGTGGGGCTGATCGGCGGATTGCGCAATAAATAGGCATCGAAGAATACATCCCGGGAGATACAGCTTGTTCCCTTCATTCCCGGAGTGACAAAGTTACCCGAATACTCCAAGATGTCCTCCTTGGGGAAAGACTGGTTCTGGGTCATTTCTAAATACAAGAGCATGTTGTTCTTTCCAAGATCCAGACCCGTGTCGGGTTCGGTCTTTCCCGGCGCAATATACTTATAATGCTGATGCTTGAGCAGAGTTGGTGGAAACGTCGGCGCTGGTGGATTGACTGTCTCTGGCTTCGAAGTGGTCAAGTAGTAGCCCAACGTGGATTTCCTAGGATCTTTCATGACTCCCTTCTCTGGATCACCCCAGAAGGACATGAGGGACAAAAAGCTTTGTAAGTCGACATTGTCCCACTGGTACCCCTTGAAATCACTCAGGTCCTTTTTGAAGTTTCTGATTTTGTGAGCTAGTGCAAGTGGTCAGCAACAAGCATCAGGATATTGCCTCACTATGCGTTGGTGTATATCTTAAAGAGGAAGCTCAAAACTCACTTTTGAAATCCAGAAACAGTCGTGAAATAGAGTAATCGCCTGGCTGGTTGAGTCTTTTCTTGACCTCGCTGTGTTCATCCGAAGTTGGGGATACGTCCAGAGTAGAAAAGTCAACCTCAAAGGCAAAGCGCCACTTAGACATGTCGATAGGTGGCTTGGGCTCGCTAAAGTTAGAACACCAATAGTGGATTAGTAAGTGATAAGACGAGAATCAAGATGGACATGACGAAATCTGGTTCTCACCCTTCATCATCGGTGACTATGAGCTTTCCGGAGTCAAAGATACAGTAAAAGATAACGGTCCGATAATTAGATGTCTTGACAGGAAGCTCAATCTCAGCATAAGTCATGGTAGCGTCAATTGACCCAAATTTCTTTGACGAAACCTTCATATCTGCCAAGTCCGTGTACTTATCAAACAAATAGTACAGGCCATCATTGAGAGCTTCCTGAGATACCGCCGTAACCTGGTGGAATGTGGAAGTGGCTGTTCGGAGAGACGCCTGGAGGCGCTTGTCATCTTCTGGAGAAACAGTCACAACCATTGTAGAGGTTTTATGCCGAGCTTAACGAAGAATCGCAAAGAGATAATATTGAGTTCAAAACTTGTAGGGTAAATTGGAGGTGCACCTGTGGGTTCTCTTTTTTGAGGACAACAAGCCAGGGGAGCAGGCGCAATAAATAACTTTCAGATGCCTACCACTACCCGCATCTTCTGACACCGGTCACTGAGACTATTAGATGAATTATGACTTCGAGTAGTATAGGAACAAGATCGATACCTGAGCATTGTACTGGTTTTGGAAGATTTGCCACAATCATCCGCCGACAAACCGGAAGTACGAAAAGCTTGCCTGGTCGGCGACCTGCTGCTATGCCCGATGGGCAACATGACCTACGAGAACCATGGTACTCGAGTTGACTGATGCCATTACGCAATAGCAATAGAGCATAGGCTTTGGAGGCCCCCCAAATGCAAAGAATCCGCACCTTGGAAAGGTGCTCATGAGTTCGGCTTTTCCGAAGCTGACCTATACTGCAATGCAATATTCCAGACGGAGATAGCGCTTGAAATACATTCCCGGTCAGCATAGGTATGTTGCTGCCTCATAGATGATCTCAATAATGACAGCGGGCCGCTTATTTGATTGGTGGAGGAGACACTGAGATAGATGATGGATGTTCAACATGAACACCTCAAATTGATACCATAAACAGTCGATTCGCTTAAAGAGTAGGCCAAGCCCCCTGCTTCAGGTAGGACCTGAACTGTTGATAAACAGGTTGCATGCTGTGTGCGCTGATCATCTACACCGCTTACATGATAGAGTCCTTTTTGGTTACTCCGCGGAACCAATCTGATAGCCCCTCACTAGCGCTTCCTCGAAACCCCTGCCTCCCTTCTCCTCACGCCACTTCGGCCGGATTACAACATTCAGCTAACCACATCACCGCAAATAGCGTTCAAGTTTCGCCAGAATTGGTATATGCATTGCACTGCATTGCATCGCGTTCCATAACATTCAGTCAGCCACATTATCGCGAATATGTCATACGCGGTTGTTTTGGCGCGCACTGCATCGCATTGTAATTGTTCTACAACATTCAGCTTGCTGTGGCCTCACAACTCGTGGTCACGATTTCTCGGATATAGTATCGTGCATTGAAATGCGCTGCAGCGAACTCCTTCAAGCTACAAATCAGCAGCCGGAGATGCGCTCCTCTCAACGGATCCTGTTGCAGCTATGCTGATCGCCGATATGCGAACGAAGTGGGATGGAATCCGGCGTTCATTCATCGCGGGCAACCAACACTTCACATGTCGGCAACCGGCATTATGTCATGAATACCAGAACTGCAGTTGCAAAGTGACGATATTGTCGGTTCTGTTGATGTTTGATGTCCAGTCGGTCTCTCCTTATAATCCCTACGAATTCCCATTTTCAAAAGTGAACAACTGTCAACTATGCACTCTGACTTATAAGTGATATCAACACTTCGATACTCTCATATTTGCGCAGTGCGTGAGACTTCATCGCTTTCTACCATCAAACTCAGCCATCGTTCTTGTTAAACCTTCCTTAATCACAAGTCGCTTCGTTGCAATCATGGAGTCAATTCATCACGATTCCGAGTGGATGGCCCAGTATGTTGCTGCTGTTGCCGTGCCAAACTCTCAACGCTTCGTGTGTGTACGCGATAAAAACGGAAACATGATGCTCTTTTCCCTTGGTACAGACTCCAAGTTGTACGTCTCTTGCCTTGACGAGTCTGGTACTCGCGTCCTCCGAGACTTAGGGCAGCTGCTCAACTTACCCTCGTCGTATGCTGCACATGCCTTTGATGTGGTTCAGGATGCTGCGTCGAAGCTGTATATCACGGCGGCAATTGCAAAGCCGTCTGACCCCTCCAAGAGCACACTATATCTTCTACGCCCTCTCGACGTCCTGAAAACAAACTTGTTTGATAGCACACTTGATTTGCAGCCGCTCATCATGGATGGTAGCGGCTCCGAGAGCCCCAAGGTCATGCAGATATTCATGGTGCGTGTCAATTTCTGCTTTTCTTTTCTTCGTCTATCTATTGGCATCCCCTGCACTATTCATCAATTGCAAGTCTACTTACCCTCTACTTCTCTGACTTATACATAGGCTCCTGCTGTTGGTATCAACTATTGCCCAGTGGTATTCTCATTTCGAGATGAGATTCACCATGGTGAAGACTTGGCATCTGCGTCTGTTACTATGACTGGAGACAAGTACTCCTGGAAAATGAAGGACAATGTGAAGCTTCCAGTGAACGCAGAGAAGATCTTAGCATTGCAGCCAGTCGTAATGAAATATGGTCGCAAGACAATTTCAGGACACACAGTTCTGCACACCATACAAGGCAAGTTTGAGATCCGATAATGAAGCTCAATCAGTGGCGCATTATGTTAATATGTGCGAATTTTGTTTAGGGAAAAAAGCTATCACTTTCATCTCAATTGACGAACCACATGAACTTGAAGTATCAATCAAAGGGCCATCTGGTAAGAATCAATCTAATTACTAGGATATTGATCACTAGAAAACACTCAAAAGCAAGTCGCTGACATCACGGTACCAGATCCGACCCCTGCAGGTAATTACAGCGTCATCAAACGTCTGACCATAGTTATTCTCTTGCTCACCTTGAAACTCTTCACAGATCCTCAGGCCCTTGCGGCTTTGCAAACCTCAGACGGGCTCAGTGACCTCTTAGTTGGGGGTAATGGCCTGTTCAAATTTGACTCCAAGACATTAACTGAACCAAAGTCTGAAAAGATAACAGATGCGGGAGTCTTTTCGTCTGTTAAAACGCTGGAGGTCGCCACGTCCGTCTCTGGCACTACAGTATGGGCTTCCACCACTAATGACGGCATTGGATATATTACAGCAGATGGAAATTCTCGATTGTCTAGCGCAGCTCCAGTGCAAGTTGTCCCAGAACACCAAGGAGGCCATTTTGCCCCTTTCAAGTCAACTCCATCGTCCTGTGAGACCTTTGTCTTCGCTGATAAAGTCGGAAACATCGCGATGCTGGAACAAGGCACTAAAACACAGCTTTGGAAGCCCGTGCCAATTGTTCAACCATCTTTGGACAAAGTCACCAAGATCCAGAGCTATATGACTCAGATCAAGGCACTCAGTGCATCCGGCGCCCCCCTCCTTAATCATCCTGTTATGTTGAGTTGTTCTGTGGATACAAGCGTAATTGCTAATGGCCGTAGCATTGTCGCCAATACCACCGGTATTAAAGTCATGACAGATCAGCATGGTCTTGTCACCCTCACAGTACCGGCGGTTGATATCGCGACACCCACATTCTCTATTACAGACGCTTCGTCAAGATTAACTGCAGCGAAATCACTGTCCATAGATCCCGCTGACAAGATATATCGCAAGCTATCTCATATTCAGCACAAGGAAGACCTGGATATCGATCTAGGACCTGGCAAAGGTAAACTGCTCGACGGCACTAAGTTGACCCCCACTGAAATTGAACACGCTGCGGCTACCATCCATGCGGCTATGCAAGCAAGAACACAAATTGTGAGAAGACAAAAACTGGCCGCGGCCGCATCAGATGTGTGTCACAGACCCAACGCCGCGCAAGAAACCCACGGCGCGGGAAGTGGATTTACTGATATGCTTTGGGTAAGCCCCTGATATACATCCTCTTCTCGGGCATGAAGCTTACTAAGCTTCCAACATAGTCCGCCTGGCATTGGATTGAGCACCAAGTTGAAAAGATTGGACAGTTCTTTATCGACGGTGCCCATTTCATAATCGAAGTAGCAGGCAAACTCTACAGGTGGGTCATAGAGACTGCAGAACAAGTTGGCAAAGTTCTTTCATACGTTTTCAACAAGATCATGGAGCTTGGAGAGAAACTTATTGAATGGCTGGGGTATATCTTCTCGTGGGGTGACATTAAGGATACACGAGACTCCCTCTTGAATATTGTCAACGATGCCCTGGAGACGGGCCCGGTCTTACTTGATTCATTGAAGTCAAAATCGAAAGAACTTTTCGAATCTTTAAAGGATAAGGTTTCTAAGGCCCGGCCCAGCGACGCTGAGGTGGATAAGCTGGGTATCAGAGCCGACGATACTACGGGATCTAAAGATGAATCCAAGAACCCAGCTGGAAACTCTGTGGCAGCTAACTGGGCGGTTTACCAAGTAAGTCCTCACCGACGCAAATGACGACTAGGAGCATTTTCTTGCAGTGATGATGCTGACATAAGTTGGAATTTCAGTTCAATCATGGTGGCGGCCGCGATGCTTCGACGTTTTTGAAAGCTGCAGCCGCCTCCGATATCCTCAGCGCTTCCGAGAGAGCGATGTTCTCAGATGTAGACAAAGAACTGGAAAGCATTGCACAAAAACATCAAAACGACATCAAGTCACGTAACAAACAAGTGGTAGACGATTATCATCCAACAGGGGCACGCTCTCTGAGTGCCAAATCGGCGCTTGATCAAGTATCGACCAATTTCTTGACCGGATGCATCGATGGTGTAGAGAACCTGGTCGATATGCTTCTGAAATTGATTGCCACAATCATCAACAAGTTCAAAGATATTATCAACGCACCAATCCAAGTGCCTATTTTCTCCTGGCTCTACAAGACTTTCATCTCAGGGGGGCATGACCTGACGATCCTCGATGTCCTAGCGCTACTCATTGCCATACCAGCGACCATCGTTGCCAAGATACTAACAGGCAAGAAGCCACCGGCGATTGCGAAGGGCAAGTTCTCCACCATCCTTAAGAATCTGGCAGATGGCAAGCCACAGGCGGACGAGGACTTCGCCAAGTTCGCAGCCATCATGGGGGCATGTGCCCTCCCGATAGCCGTGATCATCAGTATCCCGGAATCTCTGGTGTCATTCTCATCATCGTCGCCACACGCAAGAGCCGTCGCGCCTCACGATATGCTTCCAAAACCAACAGCAAGCTTAGTTGCGCTTGCACATTTGTCTGTTTCAAGCAGTGAGGGTGGAGGCAAAGTGACCCTCGATCATTTCCTCGATGCTTGCGTCTTCTTCTACACAATGTTCACCATTCCCAAGGGAAAAGCCAAGTCAAAGCCCGGATACACGTTGCGGATCATCAGTTGGATTACGTCCGCGTTCCAATGCGTGGTCAACATTGTGCTGCACTTCATCACGGCGCTCGCAGACGTGGTCTTGAACGTTGTGCGCGGTGTGTTGGACGCAATTTTTGCAGCCGTCATTTTTGCGCTGTCTGTCACGGCAAGTGTGATGGAAATCCAGACTCAGGGCTGGGATGGTAAAGATGACACAGCCAGTGGCTTGGATATAGCGAGTTACGTGTTCCTACTGCTCGGGGCCTGGAGTGGAGGGCTGGACAAGATCCTCAAAGGTAATCTAGTTCAAACTTTCAACATTTTGCCCCTTTCTACTCGCTGACGGCTCCCTTTCACTGCCTCTGGTCATATGCTGACAATTGAAATTCTAGAAACTCCCAATCCGTATGAGAAGCTTATTCTTATCGCCAAGTACGCGTCATACGGTTTAGCAGTCTTGATGGTTTTCATCAAGGTTGGCACACATGGCGCCAAGGGTGACTGGTCCGATCTCCCTGGCGTAGGAGGCATGTGAGGAATTGCTATCATAAGGTGGAATGTTGAAAGGGCAGTTGACAACGATGCCATGTTAGGTTTCTACAGCCAATATTCGAGTTGTGCGAACGTTGCAGGCAAGTTGTGGAGTAAATTGACCACCGGCCCCGACTTCTTACTAGAGCAGGAGCATATATGGATCTACTAGTACCTCAATGATATTACAGTGATTTCTTTAGCCCCAATGAAATAACTGAATGTTTCTGTAAGGATTTCTCTGCTATGAGTCCAGTTGGTCGGATGGAGACACAAGCTATCGCGAAGCATCTACGATTACCTGAGTTTATCTGCCCAAACTCACTCTTCAGGGATTGGGTAGTGAGATGATTAATACTTTAAGGAACGTACTATTTTCTCGGCAGCGAAGAGTCGGACAGCTCCTCGTATAGGCGAGGACTGATATATCATAAATGATATTACATTAGTACTATGCTGTGCTACCTACCTAGGTACCTAACGTTTGGACCCTGAACTGCTGAGCAGAGATGTAGCTTTTACTCATGATTTCTGTATATAACCTAGGTCTAAGACTAATTAGAGCCCGTTAGAGAGTGACACTATCACTCAAGAGCTGGTACTACCACACAAGCGCGCTACGTAGTGTTGTAATTGGCTTTCTGCAGTCAGCACGATACTACTACTTGAATTATATATGTGGCTGATGACCGCCGGAGCTCGGCATTATCGGATTGCTAATTTCCAGCGGTTGGTATCATCAATGGTACAGACGAGAAGTATCGCAGGCAAGGACGAGACGAACCCTGACAGAGAGAATACCAGAGCCGCATCCATCACGGCACAAGAATAGCCGCTATAACAACAAATCCAGGCTACGAGACTAATATCATTCGAGCCTGATTTCTAGGCGGGATTAGGACGTATGATAATATTCCTATGGGGATTTGGGGTAGCGTTGCATTTGCCCTACGCGTATCGTATGCAGTGATCACGATGGATCGGAATCCTTGACACGATAGTTCAAGAGCCTCATGTCACATGTCCGCACAGTTGGTAGTAGGTATACCAAGCCAGTCGTACGAGACCATTCCAAGCCCACGTTAGTCCCGAACGCTCTATTGCGGCGTGTCCAACCATATCACTAGGATTAACGAGCATTACACATCCTATTAATGTCTCAGTCAATGTCTCAGTCCGCAAGAGCCTCACTCTTAGCCCTTTTAAGCATGGGCTGGGATCTGCCTAGACTATCATAATGGCCCGGATTATAGAGTGATGCCTCGAGCTCCGCCAGTTTAAAGCGGTCCCTCTACTTTTTTTGGCTGGATAATAGCGGGATCTAAGTCGAAACATGTTGCGGCTCAACTGCCGTGAGGGGTGTGAATCGACGGAGTAACTATCAAGCGTACGGGGTCTTCTTAGTTCGGCAGGATGCGGCTCTGCAGCAACGCTTGATGTCGAACTTCGTATATAAGAGTTCTACAAGTCACTGGAAATTAGAATGCAGAAGGTCTTGATCATGAACTTGTATGACCGATTCTTAATTTCTCCAAGCTAATACTCGTTCAATTTTCAAGCCGCTAGCGCTATGGCCGATAATACACCCAGCCAGTTCGTAATCGACATAGGAGGTAGCAAGACCAGGAGCAGACTCGAGCACAGTATTGCCACGAAAATTATCGGTTTCGACTCCCAAGGCCGACATCGTCTACCTGTTACCTTCTTCTCGGATGATAATGGGCTACAGATCTGGCGCGATATAACCCGCCTACCAGATTATTATCAAACACGAGATGAGATTGAAACCCTAGAGAAGTATGGAGCGGAGATAGAAAGCTTCGTCCCCAACGGCTGCACTATTCTCGATTTGGGCTGTGGGTGAGTACTAATGTCTTAGTCCCCGTTCTATAGGGGAGCTGTTGACGAATCGCTATTTAGGGATGTGAGAAAGACCAAGCCGCTTCTTGATCGGCTCGAGGCGAGTGGCAAGGACATCTCTTACTTCGGCCTCGATTTGTCATTCAACTCTGTGCGGGAGGGTATAGAGGGCCTTCGCACCGAGTACAAGAAAATCCAGTGTACCGGCCTCTGGGGTTCTTTCGAGGACGGCTTGCAGTGGGCCAAGACCGTTGAGGGCCCAATGCTGTATCTCTCGCTTGGGTCGATCCTCGGCAACGACAGGCTTCAACGCGCAATTAAGTACCTGCGACCGTGGTGCGAGGGCTTCAAGCCAAATGACCTGATGCTTATCGGGGTTGATTGCCTACAAGATCCTGATCTCGTATGGAAGTCGTACCACGATGCGGGCGGTGTCTTTAAGCAATTCATCCTCAATGCATTTGCGCATTCTAACCGCATTGTCGGCACTGAGTGGTTTCGAAGTGAAGACTGGGATATTCGAGGCAACTTGGAGTTGAACCCCGTAACCCATAACTTCGTCCTGCGCGCGCTCCGTGACGTAGATGGCGGGGATAGTGGCATCTTCTTCAAAAAGGACGACGAAATCAAGTGCTACTGGGGATACAAACAGACTCCTTCCTTGCTGCGACAACAATTTCGAGCAGTATCCCTAGTTGAAATGGCATGTTGGCCGTCACTGTCTGGCAAGATTTGTGAGTGACCTAGCCTTATCGTCCTGCACTGGATGCTTTCAGTTTCTGATCAGCATAGATGACTTCCTAGTCCGTCGTCAAGAAGGTATTTGATCATCAGAGAGAGGTTATAAGCTTGTTAAAGTGGTGGGCGTGCTATGCCGCACAGTATAAATGAAAGGGAACCGAAAGCATATATCGAGAGTCTCAAATATCAGTGTGAGAAGTGTTCTTTACATTCCGTAGTATATTGTCATCAAAATTGGCTGTCTTTGACTGTCTTTATATCTTATGAATGAGTCTTCCTCTTATTCATGAAAACTGCATTGACAACTGTGGTGGGATTGTGCACTTAGTAGTTCGTAAAGGGGTCGGATTCAACGATAACCATGAATAATCTTACCGTCATTCAAGTTGCATGTAAAGCTCGCGTGACAAATATGTGTCCAATTATAGATGAGGCATTTTCCAGTACTTCTGATATTGAGCCTCTTGCTTCTCATTATGCATGATCCTTCTTCGTTCTGGGGTGCGCCCTCTCACATCGTTTCTTTTAAAACAGTATCATTGGCTGCATGATGCCAATCATGCATCGCTTTCTTGCGGCTCTGTTTTTTCTATTTTCTTATCTCTACTCTTACACATACCCCGCACTCTATGCGGCTCTGCTCCCCGGAAAATCGGGGTTACAGGATTCTAGACAGATTAATTCTCCAGGCACCAGCATACTTTTACGGTGTCCTATCGGTGGGAGCGGGACGTAAGCACACATTGGGCGCAGGCCAGCCCCGCGCTTGATATCTACAGGTGAAGCACTCCTTGGATTCTATGTTTTAAGCTACTGTACAATGGAGAGAACGATAGCGATCCCCAAAGCCAATATTCAAACAAGAGAAGCAGAATAACCCTGCTCAATGTATACATAGAACGCCCTCTGTTGCCATCGCTCTGGCTACGAGTTTCTCCCACCATGGGTCCCTACTCCCGAGATCATCTGCAACGGGTCCCGCAGGATCTTGCAAGTTCATGTCTGTCCAAAGCCAAAGCCTTTTCATGATTTCATACGAAGGTGGCACACTCTGCGAAGCCACGTGTCAGCAGGATCAGACAAGCAGGTGCCAGGCGATAAGCCACCGGGGATGATCACTCACAGATCTGCACTGATTTGCGCTCATGACTGTTTCACACCATTGCTGAGCCACGGCTCTATGTTGTATCCTAACTGAGAGAATCCCCAGTAAGAAACAAGGGAAGAACGGCGTCATCGAGGTGAACAGGTTTCCGCTGCAAGGTATCCGTCTAACGCACTCCGCAAGCTGGTCCATCTTGGCCAATACTCTCGGAGAAGATCTGGGATACCTATGACCAAGTAAGCTATGTTGCTACGGAGATGCGGATGAACAAAAATATGAGGGCTAGATGAGATCATCTAGTAGCTTACCTCAGAAGTCGGCAGAGCAGGTAGATCTGTGCAGCTATCTTCCAGCAATCCGCCCCTAGTGCTACCATTTGCCATGGCTCCTCTATGATTCCATCCTCGTTCAGCACGCAGGCCTGTAGCAGATCTTGAGTGGAACTGAAACCCCTCGATAATTCAGAATTTTGAACAAGGCTTTCTAATTTGTCGAAAAACTTTTCTGCAAGGAGAGGGATAACGTCGCTATCTCCATGCTAGATGCTAAACATCAGCATGATAAAACGCTCAGGGGATGAAGTCTCGTCACATCATCTTACCTGTGCGAACTTAGCCGACAAGTGAGTGATCTGGGCCCAAATATGTAGAAGCTTAGGGCAGTACCCGCAAGCACCGTGAATCTCGTGGACTTCCTGCTCAGTTCCGTACAAGAGCCAACCGAATTTCTTTTGTGTGTTCTCAATGTCCAAGGGTGTGAACGTCAGTCCGGCAATAGCATGCCGAGCGATATTGATAGTGTTACCGACTCTTGCCCTCGTCGCTTGGACATTGCACGGCTTGTAATACCTATATCCTGGATCTGTTGTGTCGAGGATTCTACAGGCAGCCCTAGCGCCTTCTAACCACCGGGGCAGCTGTCCTGGCGGTCGCCGGAACTCCCAAGCCACAACCTGTAATCATCTCAGCATAGATATCTAAGTTTTTTGATGGGGTACCGTCGTCATAGGAACTTACATCGTGCATATTCAAAAGGGCAAATGTTCCAATAAGATCATCTCCTTTTCCTACTTCCCACTGCTGGGGTTGTTGCAACTGCTTATTCAAGCCAACTACAGCGTCGTGGTAATACTTGTTAGCTTGCGCGAGTATTCGATTGTCAGTGTTGTAGTCGAGAATGTATGTGCAAGCGAGGGCCAACAAAGCATTCTTCAGCGGTACGCTATTCGGCAGCATAGAGCCGAGATCGACTTTCCAGGAATTCGTCTTTGGCAGAATTGTTCTACCACTGCACCAAGCATCAATGTCTACTATCGGGTTAGATATGATCGAAGGTACAATAGAAATAAGGCAGAAAACTTACAAAACTTGAATATCTTGCGCTCAACAATTGTCAATTTGCACCCTAACCCGAAGTTTGGAGGTATTCGAAGGACTGAACCTTCCTTGCTGATTCCCAATGCGCGCTCCACTACCCTCTGCGATTCCGGCCTGCCGCCTTGTACTTCGTGAGCTTTTCGAAGCGACTCATCTGCGGTGCGCTGGTACCGTAATGGGCGGCTTGAGACTTGCTCTTCCTGAACACCTGGAAGGGAGATCCTGCATTTTACGTAGCCGTTCAACTCTCCTTTTCGCAGAGAAAAGGCTGCAATTGAATCGATCGATGAAATTCGATTGCTTAGATTATCGCAGTAAAGGTTGCCCACATCCAGGATTACGGTTCGACTGGCCCGGTCGGGAAGGGTGACAGTGAACTCCTCAACTGTGCGAGGAGATTGACTCTCGCGCCCGACATTGTATACTATATTATCGGGGGGTCTATATCGCGGCGCTTGGAACATAGCTATAGGTACGCCCGTAGAAGAGTTAGCTTGTTACAGACGTGCCAGAACTGCAGACACCACGCGTGCCAGCCCAGGGGATGACGCTAAGGGTATGCTTGTCACATTGAGTGGGATGATGCCATTTACTCTCATGTTCATTCGACTATCTTTTCTATAAGACATATGGAAACGTTTACGAACAATCTGACAACGAGGACCGGCGGATTGGCTCATGCGTATAGTTTCCGTCGTGGCGGCCTCCCCAGGCTAACAAGTTTCTCTCATGGACGTCAGGAACAGCAAAGACTTGCATGCCTACGAGAGGGTCTTGCAGGCCGAAAGGCTCTTCGGCGCTAGTTGGGTCAGCTCGGAAAACGGTTTCTCCATTATCGTTATTCGGGTCTAGACCCTGGATATTGTCTCTAATAGAATAGTGATCCGAAGACGAGAGCCTGCGCCGTTTTCTCGGCTCGCTACCAAAATCATCTCCCTCTTCGCGCGCAGGTACTCCGAAATTGAGAGAAGAGGAAACGAAGTCCATAATTACTAGATCAAAGCTAGTACTGTGTTTGTAATACCTAGTGGCACGCGTTGATGGAATTTGGCGGGTCCTGTCTGAGAGCTAAAAGCGGAGATCCACGTTTTTATGTACATACACTACGGAGTACGGAGTACGACAGTCCCGCTTGGGGCTCAAAATGGCACATCAACTTACAGCGAACTTCTCGGTCCCGTCATGGGAAACCCTGCATACCTAGGGCGAGCTTTGAAATAAGCATCTCCGTAATAGTAGCATAAGTGATTGGATGCCAAACCCTTGGACCAGGCACCAGCAGCCTTACGATTGGTCTCTTGCATATTATCATGTGGGGCGCATCAAAGTACACATCAGTAGGACTCAGTTGGGATGCCCAAGACCATGTCGCTACTGCTTCCTGACTGCCGAACATATCCGCAATACTACCCCGATCTAGCACATAATAGGTAAAGCGACCCCCAATCCATTAAGACAACTACGCCTACTCCGTATTCTGAAGACTATTCGTTGTGTGCAGCTAGCCATAGGTCGCGACTGGTGGATGAAAATAGGTAGATATCTTAGGTTAGCGTATTTCGCTCTTTTCGACAACCTTGGAAATACGGAGTACCGGTAATTTTATCTGCTCAACAAGTTTATTTGTTTGTATTTTTTTTTTTTGCTAGTTTGCACGCCTCGCCATAAGCTCTACACTTTGGTTGTACAACATCTGCACAACTGGTATTCCAAAGTGTTGGCTTTACACTCGGCTACATTACGCAACTAGTTTTTTTTGCGGAAAGTGCCAAGCTTCGCAACATGTCTAACACCCAGGCTTCAGCAAGTCTATTGGTTGCGAAGCTATTGCGAATCCCGTAACTACGGCTGGGGCAAGCTTTGAATACCTATGGCAAAACATGTTGCAATCGCCATAGGTTATTGGAATTGAATATTAAAGGCTCTTCTATAATAAATCGTGTGCATTGACTCTCTTCCAGATGTCCCGGGGCTAACCGGGGCCAGGCCCCTGACGTCCAATCTTGTCACAGAGCGCCATACATGCCGGGCGAACGCAGCACCACCGCGCCGCAACTGGGGGTTCAAGGACGCATAACTACCTACCTACCTCAGGTTGCTTCCTCTCCAAATGAGGAGTTATCTCTTTTTGAGAGAACTAAAGCCCGAGTCTCATACCCCCGTCCGTGTCAAGCATTTCCTCATCCCATTGGGAAATTGCGCATCGCCGCGAACGCCTTTTATCGGAGGTGTATGACTCCATGAGCGTGTATTCAAATGGGCTGCCTGTTGCACGGAATGAAGATAGCAGAAATCCGAAAGATCACACAGTTTCGCTGCATATCGCTCCAATGGACGACTTACTACCTCGGATATTGCCAATGACGCTGCAACCTGATGTTGACTTTGTTATCAAAAAATACTTACACAAGGCCCACACTCATCTGGCAACGACTCCTTTGACCGGCTGCATGCCAAACGATATAGGCCTGTTCCTCTCACAGTCTCTATGCCTCCTCGATTTCTTAGCAGACGGTTTAGTTAGCGGGCCGCACATGAAAGTTAATGCGGCAGATGCAATCCAACAACTAGAAAAAGAAAACGATTTATCCGAACTCGAGGCATTGGACGACCTGGTTGAGACTCGTGTCATTCTCAGGTCCGTATTGGACAGATCGTGTAAGACAATGCGACCCAGGGCCCTGGAACTGACTGAAATAGGAAAATATGCAAACGCATCCATGATGCAGCTAAAGAGGTCCGACTGCTCTGGAATGAGCTCCCCCTATCTGCTCCCACGTCTGCTCCATCAACGTGTCAAGCGCCAAGCACTCCTGACGTCACAGTGAACGGCAATGCATCCTCCGTTCCAGCTGACACGCCAGCTCAACGTCCGCTTCAAGCTATGCATACATCAAATTGGACAGCGCTTTCCCGGAGTGCTAGCCAGGCTGACATTGCAACACCACTCCCCCCTCAAAGTCAGCTCGACGATCCCATCAACGATATCGACCAATGGTTTGACTCTCTAAAGACAAGAGGTACTGGTAATTACACATGTCCATTTGGCTTGAAGTGTAAGCGAGGAGCTGTCGATGATAATGGTAACTTGATTGTCTTTACACGTAATTCTGAGATCAGGTACGCTGATTGCTCATTTCTCGTCAGCTACGCTGCCTCACTGACGGAACCACTAACACCCAAACAGAGCCCATGTTGAAAAGCATCTGAAGCGCTGGAAATGCAAGCTCCCAAACTGTCCGACGCGTAAAGGGTTCTCACGGCAAGACCAGCTCAAGCGTCATCAGGAGACTGTTGACCATTCCCCTCGTGTATGATACATTGAAAATCACTAGACCCTTCTATAATGACCTTTATAATACACCACTACCACACTTCTCCCATTTTGCGAGATCGTGAGTGCACTGTGAGCTACCAGCATTACCAAAGCACAGGCAGATCGTCGCTGCGGTCATATTAGGTTGAATTGAGTTGATATAATGCCAGGGCAAGCCAAACCTTTAGCAAGTGAAAATATTACGCTTGTATTAGTCCTAGTCTCTGAGGTGGCCGTCCCCTAACATCCGTCTGCCCGGGAGTGGAGCCGTTGTTCTCTCCTTCTGAGGAGATATCGCCCTTCACGCCGCTGCTTATTATAATCCAAGTGTATCACTCGTGCGCTGTCATTACTCTTAGCATTAGCCCAGACACTTATTTCATGGTCGTTATATAATTATCATAGATAGTAGATTCAGGGATCAAAATGAAGGCTACGGTTATAGGATCAAGACCCAGTCCAAAACGAGTGAATCTCATTTCACATGCAATCCAAAGTAGTCAAGTATCTGCACTGAAGACATATATAAATGCTCGCATTCTCATGCTGAAGCTGTGACATCTCAATCTCTATGATGCCACATTGACAATCGTATGAGAACAATCAGAAAATATCAGCAGCTGCCTGTCGAACTCATACAAGTCAAGAGTGGTGATCAGACCATCTGCATTACTAGCCACCGAAAGTCACTATCTCCTCTTGAGCTCTCATAAAGAGCTTTCAACTCAAGCACTGTGCAGGACCAAACTATCTGCATAGCCTACCATTTTGGCTTGAGACAAGATGGATATGGCGAGCACGCATTTGCGCCTGCTCAGCAAATACAGCTGCTATGATCCCTTTGAGGGTTATAAGCATGAGCTCGTGGAGCCATGCAAGAAACGAGCAGTATCGAAAACTTACCTCAGGCAAGTGGCAACCAAGAAACGCCGGAATCCTCGATTGAATCCGAGCTACTTGCCCATGATCGACTGGCTTCTACAAGCTCCCGATGACGACCCGTGGGTATCGCTGTACACCGCGGGGCGGGAGATCGACGCTCAAGATCCCCTTGAGGGGCTGTGCGGGGTAGCGTGGCGCCGGGACCTAAATCGCGCGACCATGCTGGGCCGCTTCGATCCTAGCCCGTGTCGGGGCTTGGCGGGTGTTGGGGCGTGGGTAGAGAATCATGCTGGGTTGGCCGGTCGTAGGTCTGGTGTGACGGATATGAGAAGAACATGGAAATGAGGAGCCATACAGCATGCAGATAGGAATTGGGACTGAATACGGATTAACGATCACCAGCAATCAGGTTAGAAAATGAGCACATCGGATCTACACACAGACATATTAGTCAGACATAAAGAGGCAGCACTTGCAAGCGAGAAGCACCCAGAGCAAAAGGATTTTGAGCCTCATTTTTCATCACATTTCTCATGACTGTACATTAGCGAGCTTATCTCAAAAGGAGGAGACATCAGCTTACGCATACATATGCGTACAGCTTATGAGTGGTATCAGCGCTGACCACAAGTCAAACAATTGTTTGACTTACTTATAAGTAATCTTGGCAGTCCAAGTTAAACAAAAGTTTTAAAATTACTTATAATTAAGTTAACGATCTTTATTTACTTGGTTATTTAACAATTAAATATAGCTAGTTTGTAGATAAATTTTTAGTGTAGGTTTTGGTGGTTTGATCAACAGCTCGAAGCCTTTGAAAGCTGGCTTAGTCAGCAGACCCACTATATTCCACCAATCGGAACCCGTACCCACTGCCACCTACTGCTACCACCACTACCACCACCTACCACCTACCACCTACCACCTACCACCTACCACCTACCACTTACTACTGCTACCACCACCTACTGCCACCACCTACTGCCACCACCACCTACACCACCACTGACCCAACAACCTTCGACCTTTTGATCATCAACAGCCCAGTGCGCTTTACGAAAAGCATCAAAAACCACTAGATTCACGGCTTTTAGCACTAGCTACGAGACGATGCAACCGGCCTTTAGGACTTGTTGGGGTCAATAGAGGGCTAGGCTAACCACACGCCTTGGCAAGTTACTTATAAGTAACTTGGTCAAGTTAAACAACAGGATCGGCTAAGTTAGTCAAACAACCGGTTAAGGGTTGACTAGCAGTTAAATAAAGTCAGTGGTCGATTGTTTGACTTGTTTGACTTGAGTGCAGCGCTGAGTGGTATTCTCTCTTTTCTCCAAACGAGACAACAAGTGGTCACACCCGAGCTTAGGCCCCTGTCTGCACTAAACCTTGTAGGGGGTAGCGGCTTTGACCTGAAGCTGTCATACAATGATTGGGTGATATTTACTCTTCCATAGCATGAATGCTAAATACTCTAATCGACCAATCTTTACCTTTGACAACTGCCGTGAATTCCACTGGCGGCATAATGACAGTGCTTGATGTCTATCTGTTACTGATCAATGCTACATTCGCACCAAATTGCTGCTGATATACTATGCTTCTCTGCTAGCTAATCCTCGAACTTTAATTGACTCCGATACTGCCCCGAGTTTCAGCGCCTCACAGTTGTAGTCGTATGGAGTATAAAGCCACACCATCAGGCCTGAATTTCTAGAGATGCTGTCTTCCTCTAGATTTATCACCAACATCATGTCTCCTCGTTCTAGTTACCTAATAATTGGCGCTGGCAATTTCGGGGCTGCGACAGCTCTGTCTCTTGCGGGGCGGTCGACGACTGCCAAGACTACCCTCGTTGATGCTGCTCCATTCCCTGACCCAAGAGCCGCGTCTCACGATATCAACAAGATCGTGCGCGATGATTACCCACACCCCGTTTACATGAAGCTCATGCTCGAGGGCATGAAGAAATGGCGTTCGGATCCCCTCTATAGTCCCTTCTACCACCAAACTGGCGCCATGCGTGCCGACCCCGGCAGGTTCAGCCAGGATTGCCTGGATATGTACAAGAAGCTCGGTGTCGAGACCGAAGCGGGGTGGATCTCAGTTGATGAGGGACGCAATCGGTGGTCTCGCGTGTTTGCATCCTCTAATTTCGGCGAGCTACAAAAGCTGTTCTGGAACCCCCGCGTTGGTTGGGCTGAAGCCGAGCAAGCGCTCACAAAAGTCATTGAAACAGCGATTTCTAAGGGCGTCGAGTACAAGGCAAGTGCTGTAGCCAAGCTGATCTTTGACGATAGTGGCGCCTGCGTCGGTGCGCAGCTCAGCGACGGCTCCGAGGTTCGCGCCGATGTAACACTTGTGGCCACTGGAGCGGGTACGGCTCCGCTACTTTATCGAACTGACCCTTCAAACAAATCCCTGCACGCTGGAGATCGAGCTGTTGCCACCGGGGCCATGTCATTCTATGGGCGGTGGGACAAGGAACGCCGGCAGAAGTTCCAGGATGTGCCGGTTCTGAAGGTGTCGGTTCCGGGCGTTAAAGGTGAGTCCGAGTGCTGAGCACCTCACTTATTCGTGTTCGAAGTTGAACAGTATGTAGGCGAGGCCATGTCCTTGGCCAAAGACGGAGTCATCAAGTTCAATTGCGACTTGTGCTTCACGAATCTCCAGAAGCAAGAGGACGGGACCATTCTCTCGGTCCCGCCAGATGAAGCCAACAAATTCACATGGACCACGGACATGTCTCAGAAATTCAAAGATGTCGCACAGAGGACACTTCACGGCCTGTACGGAGAAAATGCAAACGGAGTCGAAATTGAAGGCTATAGACTCTGCTGGTAAGTCTCCTGGCCAATCGAGTAGTATAACTCGACACGAAGACGAGTGCTGATCTTATGGACATCGTCAAGGGATGCGTCTACACCAACCCATGACTTCTTAATCTCGGCGCATCCCCACAGCAAGAACCTGTACATCGCCACTGGAGGTTCATTTCACGGCTGGAAGTTTCTTCCCGTCATTGGTGATTGTATTGTCGAGATGATGGAAGGAACACTAGATCAAACATTGGCAGACAGATGGGCTTTTGACAAACCCCCAAGTTTCCCGGGAGACAAGCCCATGCCCAGTTATGTCACAAGCGGTGACTTGGCAGATTATTTTGACTAGGTGGGTGAAAGTTTTGGCTTCTGCTTAAGAGAGTAGGAGATTCATATTGGCCAAACCATGACGAGCAACTGATCATTACTTTGCTTCCGCATTGTATATACGAGTCGTATACAGACTGTGCTGACATGTCATTTCAATCCTGTTAACACGGTGCGCCGTGAGGAAAATGACGGTTTGCTCCGTCGAACTCCTCGGCATCGCAGTATTTCAACATGCCTATAGGGTCAGCATGCACGGGGTAATACGGCTCATGCCACCGTTGTAAGGCCACGTCAGGTCAGCAGTACTTCGCACAGAGTCATTTTGAATGCTTAAGAAATTGAATGCGGGGACATCCCCTTATCATTGCATATGTCGTCAAATTATAACTATGTTGTCTGATGTCACAGTGCGCTCAAATGATTTATCATCTGTGTGTCTGCCGATTTACTATCAGCGCCACTCGGTTCTATAACCAACTCATCTCTCGCTCGTCATGAATACAATAAAGCACACAGGACCCGATTAGTCTAGTAATCCTGTCTAAACCAGAGTACTACTTTTCTTATTAGCGTTTAAAGGTGTTGTTATAGCCGTTTTGCAGCTTGTTTCGCTGATCAAGCATTTAATATTATTTCCAAATCACCACTTCGCATACCTGCCTTTCGGGTAATTTTAACGGTAGCAAATTAGAGGTTAAAGCACCTTCATAAACGCCGAGAGTTGAAATCTCGCTACTTTACCGAGCATATAAGAATGGTGTATGCCTTTGCACACCTCTTTTAGGGGACATGGCCACTAAAGGATTCAATAGTGAAAGATTTACGGGGGGGGACTTGTTATCGGTCGTTGCAGTCTTCGAACGTGTATTTGTATCCTTTCCGGCAGCTTGGCCTTTAGGCGACCGAACGCTCTTTATCTTTTCCCACGCTGTGAAGGGGTGTTTTGATTATTCGGGGGTAGTGGTTGGGCTGATCCTTCAGTTATGTCGGGACTATCTTGCTTAATCGACACTTCGATAGTACTCATCGTCTTCTCGAAAATTGGTCTCTCAGACCGATTGAGGTAAACTACGCTACAATAGCGTTTTCAGCACAACATTTTCAGCTGAACGGTTAGTTCGACGCCACGGTACTCTAGACGGAATAGAGGAGAAAGGTAATAAAAATTATAATAACGATCAAAGTAACAAGACAACTTTAAGGTCAAACGATTACAAAACCAAAGCTGCTTATATTCACCAAATCCAGGCTCGTGCGAAAAAATCCCTGTCAGTCACCGAACGAGATAGAAGTCTGATATGGTGTCGGTCTGAAGGCACAAGCTTCGCAGCCTTCTGATCGATAATTTAGGAGTCTTGATATTATGTCACGGCGAGCGTATTGAGAAATTGGGACAACGCCAGCAGCAGTAGCTAATACCTCATTGACGAGAAAATTAAAATTAAGAAGAGGGAGAAGAGAAGACTAAAAACAGCGAGACACCATCCCTTCATATTCACATTGCCCGGTGCAGATCCTGTCCTTATTCAAGGGCAGCTTAGTCATGTGCGTGGTCGATACTGGCCGTAACACCAGAGCTGACATCTACTTACCTCTGCCAAGCGTCTTCGCAATGAGATGCACCTTGTTCACGATGACAGCGTCTATGCCTGCATCAGCCTAGATCTGTACCAAGTTAGCATGCACCACAAAGACGGGGAATACAGTCTAAATGTATAGATCACCTTGACACAGCCCGGGTCGTCGTTCTGCGAACCGTAGGAAGCACAGAACAGATTTTGGTCTTTGACATATTTCACAAGGTCAGGACAGGATACGAACGGCTCCGACGCCATGATTATGCCACTAAGCCCCCATTTGCGCGCGAAATGCACGGCGCTCTGCACGCTTAGAGCGCGTGGATCGCCGGTCGGGAAGTTCGACGAGTCGTTGAGGAAGAGAAACAGATAGACGCGCTGTTTTATAATTAAAAGGATACAGAGCCAGCGCTCCCCACAAGTAAAACAAATCAGATAATTGACCTTTGTTTTATTTTAACTATTAGTTATAATAAATAATTATTTTAATAATTTAATATATTAATTATATTTAAATTTAATTAATTTATAAAATTAATTAATTTTTTAATTAATTTTTTAATTAAAATTAT
>MU390436.1:0-32660 GCA_022578715.1 Nemania sp. FL0916
TTATAAATAATAAAATAATTTAATAATATTTAAATATTCGCGTTTTATTATGTCGTAATTAAATTTTACGTTTTTTTAATTTTTAAACTTATATCGCGTAAGTTTAATTATTTTATTAATTAATTAATATAATAAATAATTTTAATTTCGTAATAATACGTCGATTTTTAATTAAATATTTTTTTTAATATAATCGAAAATAATTAATATTAATATATTTATTAAAACGTTTTTAAATTTTTATATTATTTCGTTCTATATAAATTTTTAAATAAATTTTATATTTTTCCGAATTAATATTATAAATAAAATCGTAATAATAAAATATTTAAAAATTTAAATATAATAATAAATAATAATTTTTAAAAAAACTTAAATATTAATAAAATTTTTATATTCCGGTTATTTTATAATTTTAATTATTTTAACGTTTATTAGTTTTCGTTTATATATATTATATATATAATTAATTATTTTAATAAAAGTTTAATATTATTTATTTTTAATACTGTTTATAATTAACCCGGTTAATTCGAAATTAAATAAAATAATATTAATATTTTTAATATATTTAAAAATAAATCGACGGATTTTTTTTATTATTTTTTTTAATTATAATAAATATTAAAACTTTTTATTATAACGTTATTAAAAAAATTCGTATTTATTTAAAAAAACGTTATATAAAATTTTAAAAAAAATATAAAAAAAATAAATTATTAAATTTATATAATTTTATAATAATATAATTATTTAAATAGTTTTTATAAATATATTAAAAATTATAAAAACTTTATTTCAAACGTTAAAAAAAATTTAATTATAATTTAAAAATAAGTTTATAATAAATAATATTTTATATATTATAAACTTTTTAATAAATTTATTATAACTTTTAAATAATTTAATATTTTTAATTAAAATATTATTTAATTTAATAATTAAATTAATTAATTAAAACTTTTTATTAAACTTTTTAATTACGAATTATACGTTGTAATATAACAAATACGATTTTTTAAATATATTATTTATTAACTTTTCTTTTAAAATTTTAATAATTTTTTTTTAAATAAAACAAAGATAAAAATTTCTTTCGTTTATTATATATTATAAAAAACCGTTTTAATTTTATATAAAAAAGTTATATTATTATATAATCGGTTTATTTCGGAAAAATTCTATATAATTATTATTTTTTTATAAATAAATATTTTAAAGAATATTTTTTTAAAAATTAATTAATTTTATATCTTTTAAGTTTTTTAAAATTTTATTTTTCCGCGTTTAAATTAATTAAAAACTTTTAAACTTTTTAATAAATCTCGATTATATATTTTTAAAAATACGTTTATAAAATTCTAAGTTATTAAAAAATAACTTATTATTTTATTTTTAATTATTATTAACTCGTTTTTTTTTAATTTTATTTTTTTAATTTAAATTTTTAACCGGAATAATATTATTTAAAAATATATTATTATAAAAATTAATTTTCCGAACTTTATTTTTATATATCGTATTAACATTTATTATAATTTTAAATTTATATTTAATTAATTTTTTATTTTTAATAAATCGTTTTTTTTTAATAAATTTGTTTTTTTATTATAATTTTTATTAAATTATAAAATTCGTTAATATTTAAATTTATTATAATTTTTTTATTATTAATAAATTATAAATTAATAATATTAAAAAGTTTTAATAAATTAATAAATTTTTTAATAATAATAAAATTTAAATTAATTGTAAAAATTATAAATAAAAATTAATTAATAATTATATAATTTATAATTAAATAATTTATATACGGGTAATTTAAATTTAATTAATTTATATTTTAATAAATTATTTAATTTAATTATAAAAATATTTATTAATTGAAATTTTAATTTATATTCGTAATATTTATAACTCGGAAATTTTATTAATTTATAATTTTAATTTTATTTTTTATTATAATTATTAATCGTAAAAACTTTTTATTATTATTTATTTAATTTTTTAATACGTAAATAGTTTTTAATTTTCCGACGTAATAATTAAATTTTTTATATTTAATAAATTATTTAATTTATTTAACGTAATAAAAACTCGGATTTTAATTTTTTTCGAATTTTATATCGTATATATAATAACCCGTATTATAATATAAGTTTATAATAATATAAACGATAAAATTTATTTTTAATAATAATAAAAAAAATATAATCTTTATTATAATAATATATAATAATAAATTAATAAATCGTTTAATAAATTAAATTTTAATTTCGTATATTTTAAAATATAAAATATAATTGTTTTAAATTATAAAATTTTATTAAATAAAATTTATTTATTTTATAAATAGTTTATAAAATTTAATATAATTATTTATTATAATATTAAGTTACGTATTAATATTAATTATATTTATAATATACTCGTTTTAATTATTAAATTTAATAATAATTATTATTTTAAAATATAATTAAATATAATTATTTATTAATTTAAATAACGGTTAAATAATATATATATCGATTAAAAACGCGAAATTAAAAAAATTTTATTAATTTATTTTTTTAACCGTATAATTTTAATATTAAAAGTTAAATTAACGTTTTAATATAATTTTAAAATTAATATTCCGTTTCGATTTTTTTTTAACGAATTAATATTTTTATAAAATTATATATTAAATTTAATATTATATACGTTTAATAACAATTTATTAAAAATTATATAATAACGGTTATAATATTAATAAAATTTTTAATATTATTATTAATTATAAAATATAAGACTTTTTTAAACGAAATACGGACGTTTTTAAAATTAAAATTTTTAAATTTTTTAAATATTTTATTTAAATAATTTATTATAATTTCTGTAAAACCGGGAATATTTAAAATTATTTTTTTTATTATAATATTAAATTTTTTATTTAATAAAATAATAATCCGGTTATTTTAAACTATTTTAATTTCGGTTTAAATTTTAAATGTTAAAGTTATATTAATTAAAAAAAATATATTTAAAATTAATAAAAAATAAAACTTTCATTAATTCGAATATATTAAACTTATTATTATTTGTTTTTAATAACAGTTTAACGCTTTATTTATAATTATAAGTAAAAAATTATAACTATAATTAATAATTATAAGTAATAAATTATTATTATTATTATTATTATATTATTATAAATAAATTAAATAATTAAATTAAATAAACAAAATCCGTAGTTTATAAGTGGATTAAATAAATTTAACGGAGTTAAGTTTCGCAGTTTTATTTTCTTTTTTCTTTTTTATTTTATAATTAACTTACGTTTTTAAAATTCGTTTTACGGTTACGCTTAATTACTTGTTATAATATTTTTTATTATTTTTTTATTAAAATTTTATTTTCGTTTATAAATTTAAAAATATTTTATTGTTTCGTTTTATAATTCGTTTAATTTTATTTATAATAAAAATATATATATTAATAATATTTTTTAAATTATAAATTTAAAAATTTTTTTTTATTTAATTTAATTTTAAAATTTTAAAAAAAGTTAATAATTTAATCGTTTAAAATATATTTGTTAAAATTATAATCGAAAAATTAATTATTTAATATATATATATTAAATATATTAATTTAATTAATTATACCGGTTTTTAAAATTCTTTTAATATTATTCGTAAAATAAAAATTTTTATACTTTTTTAAAATTAATTATAAACGTATTTTTTTATATTAAAAACAATTAATATTTATTTTTATATTAAATTAAATTTTTTTATTTTTAAAAAGTTTATAATATGTTATATTTTTTAAACATTTATTTTTTTTAAAACGTAATAATATATTTATTATATAACTGTTTAAAAAACTTTATTTTTATTTTTATTTTTTTATAATTATTTTTATTAAAATTTTAAAAATAATAATATTAAAAATAAATTATTTATTATTTAAATATTATTTTTTATTATAATAATAAACGTTAGTTTTATTTATTAAAATAATATATTTATAATTTTAAATAATATAATTAAATTTATTATATATAAAACATTTATTTTTTAAAAAATTTAAAAACGGTTTATAATTCGGTTAATTATTTTTATAACTTTTTTTTTATAATTTTTTTTTATAATTATTTAAATTATTTTTTTTTTAATTTTTATATTTATATTATTAATTATAAAGTTTTAATTTATTTATAATATATAATATAAGTATTTATTAAAAAAAAAGCTTTGTTGTGTTTTTATTATTCCGTTTTTAAGTAATAGTTTTTAATTATTATTGATTTTTTTTTATTTCCGAAACCGATCTCGAATCCGGACCGAACCGACTTCGAATCCGGACCGAACCGACCGCGACTCCGGATTTAACCGATTTAAACTTCCGAACCCAACTGATTTAAACTTCCGAACCGAACTAACTTTCCGTATTAAAACAGTTTTTTTTTAATTTATAACCCGATTTATTTATTAATCGTACGAAGATTTAATTAATTAATAAAACCGAGTTAATTATTATTTTAACTTTTTAAATTACGTACGATTTATAATTTCCGAGAACTTTTTTTTTAAAAAATTTAACGATTTTAACTTATACGAACTAGTTTTTGAAATTATTACGGAATAAATTAACGATTTTTAATTTAATCGGGTTTTCCGGCGTTATAATATTATAAATAATTAACAAATAAATTATTTGCGGTTTTATTAATTTTTTATCAGTTTTTAATTTTTTAACCGTACGCGGTAAGGTTATTATAACTTGTTTTAACTCGTTTTCGTACGAAAATATAGTTTTTATTTATACGTGTTTTTTTTAACCGTTTGATAAGCCGTGCGGATTAATTAATATACGTTTAATTCGAGGCTGCCAGGGTTGTTTATATGTGCAGGAAGGAGCAGGAGCGGGAGACTTTATAAGCGGCGTAAAAGGGGTTTTTATCTACTTTCTAAGTTTTAACCGCGTAAGTTTTACGATTAAAGCTTTTAATTAAGGTTTTTAATTTAAGTTTTTATTTAATTAACGCTAGTCCGGAAACTTTGTTTTATAATTATAATTAATAAGAGTTATTAATCGGAACTTTATTATAATTAATAAAAGTTATTAATTAAAATTTTATAAATTATAAATAATAAAAGTTTTTAAAACAATTCTTTTTATTAAGTCCGTATTATTAGTTTTATTAGTTTTAACGTTATTATATAAAAAGAAATAAATAAAAAGGTTTTTTACGTTTTATTTTTTAAAATTAAAAAATTAAAAAAATGAAATATTATTAATTATTTTTTTTTATTATTAATAAAATCCGCTAGTATAAATATTAACAACGGGATTATTTTATTAAAAGTTTTATTAATTTTTATAAAACTATTATTATTATAAATTTAAAATATTTTTTTATTAAATATTAAAAATGTTTTAAATATATTAAAAAAATTAAATAATATATTATAATAATTATAAATTGTTTTAAATTATTATTTTTTTATAAAATAAAAATATAATTTAATTTAAATTAATTACGAAATTATTAATATTTTTAATTAAAATTATAATTTTTATATTTTTTTAATATAATTATTTTAAACTTTAATATAAATACGTTGTTTAATTTCGCGAATAATTATTAAATAAAAACTCGAATTAATTAAAATAAATTATTAAAAAATAATTATTAGTTTTTTTTTATAATTATTTTCGTTTTAATTATTTTCGTTTTAAAAATTTTAAAATATAATAATTTAATTATATTTTTATAATAAATATATTTTAAGTTTTTTTATTTTTCTTTAATTTATTAATTACGTTTTTCGTAATTTTTAAAATTAAATTTTTTATTAATTTATTAATTTATTATTTTATATATATTTTTATATAAAAATAATAAAAATTTTAAATAATTTTTAAATTTTATTAAATTAATTAATTTTTTTATATTTAAATTATTTAATATTAAAAAATATTTTTTTATAATTTAAACGTTATTAAAATTTAAAATTTTTATTTTATATTTTTAAATAAAAATTTAATATTTATCGAAATATTGTTTTATATTAATTATTAAATTATTATAAAGTTTTATTTTATAATTTTTTAAAAAGTTAATAATTATAAATTTTTAATAAAAATTATTTATTTTAAAATATTTTTTTAAAACTCGCGTAATTTTAAATTAAATTATAATATTTTTTAAATATATTATAAAAATCTTATATATTTTTATAATTTTAAAATAAAAAAATATTAATTTAATTATTCCGTTTAAATAAATATAATAATTAATAAATAATAATTCGAATTTTTCGAATTAATTAATCATTTTAATATTATTAAAACATTATTCCGAATTATTAATCGGGTTAAAAAAATAATCGAAACTATATATTAAATACGATTTATAATATTCCTGTTTAATTTATATTATTTAAATATAAAATATTATTAAAAAGTTTTTTTAATAAATATAATAATAAATATAATAATTATTAAATATAAAAAACCGGAAATAATATTAATTATAAACGTTATTTTAAATTTTATTTAAAAATTAAACGTATAAATTATAATTTTTTAATTTAAACTCGAAAATATATTATTAATAAAAATTCGTAGTTTAAAATTACGAATTAAATAAAACTTATTATAATTTTACGATTTATTATTACGTAAAATTAATATAATAAATTATAAATAACTTTTTTAATAATAATAATATTAAAAAAAATAAAATAAAATAAAAAAAAATTTATTTTTAATAAAATTTTTTTTAAAAATAATATTAATTTAAAAAAAATAAATTTAAAAATAAATTTAATAAATTTAAATAAATAATAAAAAAGTTTATATAAAAAAAATAAATATTAAATTAAAATTATAAATTAATTAATAATTTAATTTATTTAAATTTTTTAATTTGTTTAAAAATTAACGTTATTTATAAAATTAAATAATTTATTAATTTAAAATTTATTATATAAATTAATTTTTTTTTAAATTTATATATTATTTTTAATTTATAAAAACTTAATTCGGCTTTTTTAAATATTAAATCCCGAAATTTTAAACTTTGTTTTTAATAATTAAATATAATTAATTAAATTTATTTTTTAATTATTAAATAATATAATTAAAGTTATTATATCGTGTTTTATTATTATCGAATTAATTTTTTTTTAATTATTATATTTTTATATAATTTAATATAACTTTTATAAACGAATATTAATTTTAACGTTTTAAAATTACAACTTTATAATATTAATAAACAAGTTTTTTAATTATTAAATTAAATAAAATTTTATTAATAATTCGTTAGTTTTATTTCGAAGTTTAATAAGCTTTTAACGTTAATTAATAAAATTTTAAATATTTTATTTTTTAACGCGTATTAATATTATTATTATTATTTTATAATTTAAAATTCGGTTAAAAAATTAAAAAAACATTTCGTAATAATATTTTCGAAAAAAAAAAAACTATTAATTAATTTTTATTATTATTAATAATTTAATTAAAAATCGAAAGTTTTAATTTTTAACAAGTTTAATTTCCGTAATTATATTTTAAATCTTTATTAAAAGTTTAATTTAAAAATAATTAAAAATCAATATAATTTAAACTTTATTAAAAATATTAATAAAACAAACTATATATTATATTATATAAATATAATATATAATAAAAACAAATATATAATAAAACAATAAATTAATAATATATTTATATAAAAATAAAATAAAAAACCGGCCTACTATTTATACATATGGTCTCCGAAGGAGACCGGGAGCAACTCGTAGCTTTATAGACCAAAAGCAAAGGCTAGAAGCAATTGACCCCCCCTGCTAATCTACTCGCTCTATCACAATAGTCAAGCCATATGTGGCTTCAGGCACTGCTCGGTCCCAATGGCTTTATGAGATGAATGAAAAGCGCGGGTAGGGATACAGGTAGTATACGAATTGGCTAGGGGCGCCGGCATGATTTCGGAGGAGAGGGCTCCGCCGGCGTCGTAAGCCGTCCGTCGCGGGGGCCGTGGGTCGCCGATCTCGAACCACCTAACCTTGGCTTACGCAGTAATAGGCCCTTTGAATTGAGTAATACGATGCAGCTGCTTCCACACTCTTAGTGTGTTGCATTTTGAAACAAATCACAAGTGAGATGCTGTAGAAGATGCAAACATTGATCCCCTTATGGTCCGAGTAGTAGACTGGGTGACGAGAGATTTAGTCAGTAGCAATTTGTGCCAAGACTTAGCACGACTAATAAGATGTTGTGATTTGGTGAAAACATGTTGCCATACTAACTTACACCACAGGTACTGACATTAGCGTGGAGATATATATGGGGTTGCGCCCACATCCCCTTAGAGGAATTATGGAGTAAGGGGTAATGAGATGATCAGAGATAATTAATCTCGAGTCGAACTATCATTACTTAAATAAGAGGAAAACAACGGAGTTTATACTCAATTGACTGTTACTCTCCAACTCATCTACTTTGCCTTGCGTCAAGTAAATAGAATCTCGGTGCAGAGCCGGAGCCCTCGGTTTCCTGCCAGAAGTAGGGATTGCTTTGGCCATTTGCCCTATTCTTGTTCCGCTCAGATATCTAAACACTGCACAGGGCTGCCTAGGCCGGTCGAGTGTTCACTCGTGTAGCACAACAACGGCGGAGTGAGTGATACTGATTCTAGTTTCCCGTCGACTGCAGCATTTGTATATGTTTCGTATGCATACCTACCTACCTACGCTCTGACTCGTCATCGACTGCGGGTGAAATTAGTCATGTGAACTTTGCCCTTGCATGACAGATCGTTCCACAGAACCGGGACCAACTAACCGAGAATGTACGCTTACGCAGTCTGACTTACGTATGGAATACAAATGCCGGGATCCGGGATCCAACGAGATCTAGTGCACAAAGCTAACGATGTTTCTAGTTTCGTCTTCACCTCGGTAGTTACACTAACAGCACACGTACGACTTTCTCGCTAGTAAACATATCAATCGTTACCCGCGGGCAGAAGCCTCCATGCACCCTATGTACAGCAGACAAGGAGCGTCTGAACTTCTGATCTAAGGGGTTAATGATACTGTCCATAATCTTCAATTGAATACCTAGATGACCGACAAGATCTCAATAGGCCTAGCGACTAGTAACACTTTGTGGATCGAACACTCGTCAGTCCGTGTTTCATCAGTTCATCAGTCCCCGCCTAAATTTCAAGTCGTCTAAGTACTTTAATCTACAAGAAAACAAGCACTGCAGATCTGCCCTGGTAGCCAAGCAAATTGGTGATCTACAGCTTCTGATTTGAATCGTCTTCTTGCCGTGGTACTGCCTGGGTTCTGTCATGGGCACCCTCCTGACTGGAGCGTGGGGTAGGACGAGTTGATCACTCGCTCACCCAACCTGTCCATAATACGTATTTTCACATAACGAAGATGCAAATCCTGCTTTCCATTCGTACCTTGTACCTCTCTATCCACCCGAGGACCTCGACTGGCTCAGTTTGTGCTACTGATTCGGTCTGTAATTTCTGCCTATGAGTCCTCAAAATGAGCGTTTCAAGTTGCCGTGAAGGAGGGCCGTCGTAGGTCATGTTACCCGTGCAAGTGGTAGGTACCAGTACGTCGTGTGTCCTAAGTACATAGTAGCACAGGAAAGAGCAGAGAGAGGTAATAAGTTAACAAGTATGCCTCCTTCCCTGATCTACTAGTGCCCGTCTTTTCGATGCGTATTCGTCAATCAGGGCTGGGTCACAGTTCATGTGTAAGCAGTTAATCGTCTTTCCTCCTAGGTGACTCGACTCCGTCCGGTTTCATCTCTTCTGCAACCTGTGCACGCAGGTTAGGTTTCAGTCGTGCCTGTCCACTCTTTAACTTTAATTTTATTCAACATGCCGTTCTTTCGATTCTCGTCGCTCTTGGTGGCTGCCGCCTGCGGCTCACTGCCGGTTCTTGCAGACTTGCCCTTGATCACCGATGCTGACGGCTATAACGACTGGGCCTACGGCGACCGCCCCAACCAGACTTATCATTCTTCCCCTCTCGTATCACCACGCTTCCTTGTCAACACATGGGACAAAAATGCGACGACGACAGGATCACACATCTTCATGGCCCCGGCTAACCCGAACCAGGGTGCGTCGCCCATGATTTTCTCGAGCGAAGATCTGAGTCTTGTGTACGCGGATCCTGCCTGGGATGGAGGCAACGACGCTAGGGTGCAGGTTTATGACGAAATTGCATACTTGACTTTCTGGTCGGGCTTTGATGAAACGGGACATGGTACTGGCGGAGGTGTGATGGTTGATTCGAACTACAGCATGTTCAAGAATCTCACCACCACCGGACTGATCACGGGCGCTGATAACCACGATTTCAGCATCACCAGCGATGGCGGTGCCATTATGAACAACTATCACGTCATATACACTGACCTGACATCTATCGGCGGTCCCGTCAATGGCAGCTTGTTGGACTGCGCATTCCAAGAAGTCGACGTTGCCACAGGCGATGTCCGCTTCACCTGGAAGGCGACGGACCATTTCAACCTGACCGAGGGGCAAGCTGACCCATACGAGGACGTCGAAGGGGGTTACGACTGGTTCCACATGAACGCGATATCAAAGACAGTGGATGGGAACTACCTGATCTCAGTCCGCCACCTGCGTACCATCGCCCTAATCAATGGCACCGACGGCAGCCGGATCTGGCAAATCGGCGGAGCGAACAACTCGTTCAAGGACATGAGCGGCGGCAACGCGACGAACTTCGCGTTCCAGCACGACGCGCGCTTCACCGACGCCAACGAGACGGAGATCACGCTGTTCGACAACCACGCGATGCACGTGACGTCGCCGACGGCGGGCTGCACGTCAGACTGCACGCGCGCGCTGCGGCTGTCACTCGACTACGACAGGATGGAGGTGAGCATCGCGTCCGAGTTCTACCACCCGCAGAGCGTGCAGGCCTGGGCCCAGGGCGGCTACCAGCCGCTGGACAACGGCAACGCCGTCGTCGGCTGGGGCGTCGTCCCCGCGCTGACCGAGTTCGACGGCGCCGGCAACGTCGTCATGGACGTCCAGCTTCGCCCCTGGAACACCACCGAAGAGGGCGGCGCGCCGCTCTACCGCGTCTACAAGTTCGATTGGGTCGGCCAGCCGACTTGGGAGCCCAGCTGCGCCTTCGTCGACGGCATGGTCTATGTTAGCTGGAACGGCGCGACCGAGGTGGCGTCGTGGTCGCTGGTAAATGCTGCCGAGTGGTTGTTGATTTGATGGGATTGCTTGCTAACGCGTCTGCGACTCTAGGTCGGTGGTGCCTCGCCTCAGTCGATGGACCAATACACCGAGGTGCCGAAGGACGGCTTTGAGACGAGCATTCAGCCGCCTGGCGAGGTCTCTTTCGTCCGCGTTGATGCGTTGGATGCCGATGGCAACAAGATTGGTTCTAGCAATGTGGTCGATACGTCGAGCGGAGATACTGTGGGATCGCGCATTCGGGCGTAAGAATTACGTCGGTGGAGGCAGGGAATAGCCCAGTATGCGTACTGAATGGCTCGGGAGGGTTTGGTATGCAGGGATGAAGTCCGCCAACCTACTATCAATATTTTGGCGCTATGGTCAACAATTTTGAGTATTTGGGTTGAGAACTAGAGAGTGTGTAATTGCCTTTGGTAGTCTTTTATTTCGCGTATACCTTCACACTGCGTAGAATCTTATTGGTCAGTACGGAGTACGACCCTATAAATTGCATGTTCACTCAGTTCTGGCCTATATTCTTGAGCTCACAATACGTATACCCAGTGAATGCAATCCTGAGCTGTGCTGAACAGCTATGATAATTGTTGTAACACTGCAATACCAAGAGGGATTGGCAGAGCAAAGCTTTTGTTTTCATCAATAATAAGGTCAATGAATTGTTAGCAGTGCATTTAGACAGTTAGCGCTGATTATTGCAGACGAGCCTAACCTAGCGAGTTCTCGCCTTGCTGTGATATACCTACTTGCGCTAAATAATGATAGCGCATACGCGCGACAACCTTTTGGTAACGTCCTCTAGCTAATTACAAGTATGATGATTGTACAGTAGCTATCACAATATTTACTTGGAACAGAGACTGGGTAGTATTCGAAGCTAGGCAATGTATTGATGCTGCAGAAGGAAGAGAGTAGCCCATAATATGAATACGCTGTAACAGGTAGGCTATAAGGTGCAGTGTCCCTTTAAACTATAGCGACTAAGAATATGAAGTGGCAGTATTAGAGAAATAATAGAGTAAGTAGTAAGTAGTAGGCATATCGTCCCTTCCCGACGGTCTCTTCTCACAATAATAGCCTCCCTATCGTCTTCCAATTGGCGCACTACCTATTCAACTAAAAACTCCTACTCTTGCAGTAGATCCCTCCGTTGTTGTCACATTCCCAATCTGCTGTGTGATGCGCCCTACGACATTCGCTGGCATTCCAACCCAGGCTTGAGATGCACCTGACGTTATGACATTTCCAATTTTCTGTCCCATGCGTTCTGACTGCACCTGCGAGAGAATAACTCCACTGGACACTTGACTGTCTTCTAGTAAACAAGACTGCTTTTCGACCTCTCCGACAGCTAAAGTGCGCTGAGCTTCCTCTTCTTCATCGTCATCTACAGCCCCTTGAAGCACCTCCTTGCGCCTCTGCGCTTCAGCATGTTCTTTTGATAGAAGAACAAGATTCTCCTCGACTTTTTCCTGGAGAGCCAGTAGTTGCTCCTCTATTTTCTTGCGCTCAGTTGTAGCGCGGAGTTGAATGATTCTAGGCTAGTTTATCAGCAATTATGTAGTCTCAGTGCTATGCACAGGAGATCACAGACAGTTGGGTGCTTGCGACGGCCAGCTGAACGTTGTCTTGGCAAGATTGTACTTGCATCCTAAATGTGCGGATTTTCTCTTTATTCCATACGCCGACTGAAAAACGATCACGAAGTGACATATTTGTGTTGCTGGAATGCTTCGTCCACTTTTCCAATGACTTGTTGAAATTGGCACAAGCGTCACCGCATCTGTTCACAGATTCGACAACGCCTGTCTTATTCAGATCGTTCATCGCTCCATCAGGCATGTCTAATTCATTGAGGGAAGCTAGAGGACGCCGTATTCCGTCTAGGTTTGAAGCAATATCTTGTACTACTTCTTCAGCTTCGGCGAGTCCACTTATGAAGTCATGAAGCCTAGTTATGCTGGAGACGGTAGCGTCGGTGATACCAATGGTGCCGGCGACGATGCTAAACGGATCCATGAATCTCGGTTTTTAACAGTTAGGATTGGACAATTGATGTATAGTCTTTCCTACCTGTATAGACGAAAATAGGGGAATGAAGATATAAGGGAGAGGATGAGCAAGCCTATGCTTCCAAACTCCAAATTAGCACAGTAATGGAAAATAATAGCACATCCCTGAAAGATGCATAGGAGCCTTACAGCCACCTACCTATCTCGTACGGCCCCCATCCCCCCCTCTACGGCAATAAACTTGGTCGTATTTGCCGAGACTCATGTATGCCGTTCAGCTCTTTCCTACCGCAACCTGGCCTAAAGGCCCAACTCAATCAAAGTCATCAGCGCACGGTTTATCACCCGATAGCCCATCCAACGCTCGTGTTCTTGTGAAGGAGAAATCCTAACTACCCCACAAAAGCTATTTCCAATTGTGAGTAGGTAGCCAGCAGCTCGCGCGTATGTCGATGGAGGGGAGCGTCGAACGCGACCGCCCGCTCCCTTCCGAGCTCCGCATTGGCGATGTATCTACCGGTGGCGGCGCACAATCGTTCGTGGGCATCAATTATGGATCAATACAGTACACAGGAGCCGAAGACCCCCAAAGTCAGTATTACTTCGGACGGTTCCATAAACCTTCGTCTAGTGCAAAGCCCAGCACGCTTCTAACAGCTGAGAGTGCACAGAAGCATTTCGAGGGGAACTTGACAGGTGTCTTAACGCCCTATTCCTTACGGATCCCTATATCGATCGAGAAAGCCTTATAGGCACAAAAGGCAAGAGGACCGCTGGCACATGTGAATGGATCCGAGAGAACGATGTTTATAAATCATGGCTCGAAGGTGACGAGCACCTACTTTGGATATCTGGTGGGCCTGGCAAAGGCAAAACGATGCTGTCAATTTTTCTCACCGAGGAGCTTGAAAGGCTCTGTCATGATTCGGAGAACGCGAAGTTGCTATTCTACTTTTGCAATTATCAAGACGAGAAGCGCAACAACGCGGTCGCTATCCTTCGGGGACTACTCCACGAGATCCTTAGGAAGCGTCCAAATCTAGGGCCGATTGTCTTACCATCTTTTAAAAGAATAGAGGAGAGCAAGTATACACTGTCGTCAGCATCGGCTCTCTGGGGCATATTGAAAAAGGTCCTCGAAAGCCCTGACATTGGGAAAATATTCTGCGTGGTCGACGGGCTCGACGAATGTGATGAAAGATCATCAAAACAACTGATCGACAACTTTACCGAGTTCTTCTCGTCTACAAACTCCAGGCAGTCTAAGCCAGAATTTAAGCTGGTAATCGTGAGCCGTCCTGAATTTGACAAGCTCAAAGCACTCCCTAGAGTGAAAATTGATCCTGACAATGACGAGCGGTTGAGCAGCGACATCGAAAATTTTATCTCGTCCAGGGTTAAGGAACTTTCATGCATAAAAGGTTTTAATGAAAAATTTTCTGTTTACATCAAGGATATCCTTCTGGAACGGTCTGAAGGCACTTTTCTATGGGTAGGCTTCGTAATGGACGAGCTAGCGAGAAAGAAAACAGCTACAGAAATTCAAGAGACACTTGAAAAGATCCCGAAAGGCTTACATTCACTCTTTGACAGGATGTTGCACAGAATAAAGACCCTTCAAAGGCAAAAAACATTATTGATTTTGCATTGGGTCATGTATTCTGCTCAACCTCTGACCTTACAAGAACTCGCAGCGGCTACAGGCATTCATTCTTCTCCGCAAATTGATGCCGAGTGTATCACGCGCGATGAAATTATTCTCTGTGATCCTATACTTAAGATACATAAAGGAATGATCACTTTCGTTCACCAGTCAGCCAAAGAGTACCTCTCACGAATCGACCGTAACAGCTACCCCGAGTTTTGGATCACGCCAGAAGAGGCACATCTGAAAATAGCCCGCAGATGCTTAGAATTGATTGAGAATAGCGCTTTACGATATAGACTTCTAGACATCAACGCCATATCTGGGCAAGAGTCATCGCTGCTGAGATATGCGATCCTGCAATGGCCGGAGCATGCGAGGTGCTCCTCTTCGTTTGCAAAAGAACTGATGGATTTATCACGGCCATTTTTCCAACCACTTGCTAAGCTTCGGCAGAACTGGGCGGCGGCATATTTTCAATCACAATCCCAGGGTTTTATGATATTCGACCAGTTGCTACACGGAGCTTCTTACTTTGGTATTGTTCCCTGGATTGAACAACTACTACTTGAAAGATGCACTTGGCAACAGTGGCTCTGGGGGCCGATCAATGTGAGGGACGGCTTCAACCGGACTCCCTTGAATTGTGCAATCGACGGAGGGCATCATGCAGCTGTTCAGTTACTGCTTAATCGTGGCGCAAATGTGCATGCAACGGAGGACGAGAGGGCTGAGACGGGACTTATGCTAGCGGCTCAAGGAGGAGATCCTGCTCTTGTTCAGCTGCTGCTTGACTATAATGCCAGAGTTAACAAGAAAACTAGAGAGGGGCAAACAGCGCTGATGGACGCAGCCCGGCAGGGCCACACGGCGGTTGCCAAGCTTCTACTTGACCACAACGCTGACGTTTTATGCGCATCGAAAAACGGGCACACAGCGCTGATGGACGCAGCCCGGAAGGGCCACACGGCGGTTGCCAAGCTTCTACTTGACCACAACGCTGATGTTAACGCAGAAAACTGGTGCGGAGAAACAGGGCTAACTTATGCGGCTAGATACGGCTATATTGATGTTGTTCGGCTGCTGCTTGACAATGGTGCAGATGTTAACCAATTGACCGGACACAACAAGTCGGCCGTTGGCCTGGCAACTAACCTAGGGCACAAAGATATCGCTCAACTGCTACTGAGCCGCGGTGCTGACCTTAAATCTAGGCGCCGACCAAGAACAATACTCTTTGAGAATTTCAGGAGGGATGCCAGATCCGTTGATAGGGAGCCAAATCCAGGCCGGTAGCAGTTTCTCAGTAGCAGGTCGCAGGATGACGGACAACAAAGGTCGCCAATGCTTAAGAGTGCAAGTATCATGAATATAGGATAGTGGCCCCTAATCACGATCTACTATGGGTTTTAATGGGAGAATATTAACGCACCGGTTACCGAGCTGGGAAGCCATAATGCTTACACCGTCTATTCATCTCACATTCATGTATGAGGTATGCCGTTACAGTCCCTCGTGGCGGAGAATATACCGTGTATACCTCACGACAAAGTCAGCAGCCAGAAAACCGCAGCAGGTTGAACGCGTCAGTCCCTGAATCATTGCCCATCTAATCATCGTTTCCGCTCGGCAGCAGACCCTCTGTCCCGCGGCCATAATCCTCGCCGTATCTCTTCCCGCCAACAATAACGGGTTTGGTGTCCTGCAGCACGAAAACCATTCTCGTCCAATTTGTCGGGCTTGGATTGCGCCACTAGATCGATCATTAGCACGAGATGTCAAAGCTGGACGTCTATGAATAAGGCGAGCGGAAAGGAGGAGCGGAAGAGACGGCTGGGGTCGAATGGCAACAGAAGAAAGGAGAATACGAAGATAGAATAGGATGGGATGATATGGGATAATGAGATGAGACTTACAGAGTGCATGGTAGCACGTTGGACGGCGATGTCTCCGCGTCCCATGCGACTGGAAGTGCCGTCGTCGAGAATCAAGTCCACTTCGCCCTCGACGACGATGCCGAAATCTAGCGATTGTGTCCGGTGCATCATGCACACGTACCCTGGTGCGAAGTCTACCATGCGGCAGACTGAGCCAAGTAGCAATTCGGTGTTAGCTTATAGATCAGAATCAATCGTATTGGTGCCTGCAGTAGAAGATTTGTGTGTCTTTGGGATTCATGGGAGACGTTACGCGTCCTCTGGTGGGCGCCGGTCTGTCCACGGGAGAGAGCGAGAAGAACAAGGAGAAAAAAAGATGAAAAGAAAAGAAGAGCATTTGAAAATCAATTCAATTTGGACGCACCGGTGCCGCTCTTGAGAACGAGTCCAAGGTCGCCGCTGGCCATCTTGTCGTCGTGGAATTGGAGGTCACCGTCGCCGTTGAGGTCCGCGGGCGCATGGTTCGTGTAGATCTGGTTGAAGCCCATTTCGCCGCCCTCAAAGACCTTCCAATTCGCCGGGCGCGCCGACTGCACGATGGCCTTGCCCTCGGCATTGTGCCCCGTGATCAACGTCTTCGTCGCCGGCAGGTTGGTATTTAGCTCCGGCTGGGGTTCGCTCGACATTTTTTTGTGCGGTATCTTTACGGATATCTACTTATAGGTATTTATTAATAATGCTGCTGGTAAGACTCTTTACTGAAGAGAGTGGACAATGAGCTAGGAAGGATGAAATGTGCGGTGTGAAAGAGATTCTTATTGAAGGGTGAGGGGTCCAAAGATGATATGCGCGTCTTAAACTTATTTTTATGTATCTATTGTCTTAATCCGTTGGCTGTCGTCTCTTTAGGTCCATATATGTAATCGAGTTGGAGAAGTCCGAGGGGCCGGACACAAGTGTCGAGGGTGCTGAGAAAGCCGGCCGCATGCCTGCATGCTCATCACCGTTGATCCCGCTGCCGTCAGCTGCATGAATTGATCTTACACCCTCTGTCGGCAGATGCGGCGGATCTTTCACTTGTGATGTCTTCTATCCGATTCGCGCTTCGACGGGTTGATGATTGAGACATCAGATGGCTCAGTGTTAGGATGCTTTCTGATGCTGAGTGGCTGAACAAACTGTGTCTAATGAGGGCCGGAAAAGAAGGGTTACTGTAGCACCAATTGTAACAATGTACCCAATCGGTATTTGAACCTGCGATTTAATTTGATTGAGCTGTCTTATAACGAGAATAAGGAAGACGCTGAACTCTATTGTGAAAATGAATGCGAGTCACTGCACGACATGAGATATTGGCCCTGCTATAAAATCTCGAGGTGAGACGGAGTCGCGTGTTTTTTCTGTGACAATATACGCTTGTATATTTGAGCCAACCTGTTACTTTCTTAACGCCATATGAGTGCTCATAGTTGGCCGCCATTCTGCGACTTGTGTTATGTAAATGTCGAGATCAGAGCTGGTTTTCACCACAGGCGTATATACTTAATCTAGCAGCATCGATACAGTCTCTTATTCACTAGGTAGATGAGAATCGTATTGTACGTCTATGAGCTATTAAATATTATCATGCTGTCGTTGAAGAGCGCCTTCTGATCTTCTGAGATTGTGCGCGATCGCCTTGAAACTGTAATTATCACGATGAAAAATTGTGTTGCAAGTGGTTGGGAAGGACTGGCGGTCACTATGGGGGTCTATGAGGGCTCCGGGACCAGTCTAGATGATGATTTTGAGACGCCCTTACCTTTGAGGCCAGCTTGGGGTTCAGAGAGTATGTAAATATTCAAAGGATGCACTGTCTTCTGTGCAATACTTTTTTATCAAAAGTTCGCGTTGAAGGAGGCATATTAGAGTAGATGTTGCATTGCTTCGCTATCTGATCGGTCAAATTTGGTGCCCTAAAGATTGAGTCAGCTGGCATAAGACGTGACGAAATCTGTCTATAGGCGATGTAAGTGTTATGCCCAGTTTCTATAGCTTCTACTTAATTACGGTGCCGGCTTTGATGCAAGTGACATGAAACATGGGGTACCATCCCATGTTAGGCTTGCATGGCTATTTCATGTCCCCTCTGAAAGCCCGGACACCTATTCAAGAGAAAGGTGCCTGTGACTCAATGTTGCTTTCTCCTCAATAAGTATTTATCGAAAATGCCAAGTTGATAGATCGTAAAGTGCTTGTTCTCATGGTTTGATAGACTGGAAGTTTCTCTCTCTTGAATATGGAAACAGCTGATGCCGAAAGTGGTTCACTATTGGCTAGTGATAAGAGATGCTGTCAAGCGGCGACTTCGCAAGGCACACCCTTTCCTATTATGGAGGAGGGTGTCGCGGTTTTCGAAATTAAGGTACCTCCGTGGTAATCTCGAAGGGGTTCATAGAGAGTGGCATAGATAACTAAATGAGTATCATGGATTTGCTGTTGCGTGGTTGTGCCAACCTGAAATCTCTTGAACTCTCAATTAAGAAAATGCAAGAGGCGGACGGACTGGACTTTCTATTATGAGGTAGGGATATTGCTATATATGGATGGACCCCGCGTTGGCAGCCACTTTTAGACAAGCTTGGACCCGAGCTTACGCCGAACTTGGAGCAAACTTTCTTGGCAGTTTGGAGAGGCATGATATACCTACTTATACAGTAGGTACTTAGGCAGTGGTCTTCCGATCAGACTATCAAATGGTCATAAAAGGAGAATGAATTTTACTGTCGACCCAAGAGATGCTCCTAGGTAAACAATGGCTGAAGTTGTAGGCCAGTTAATGCGGCGAAAATCAAGGAGAACTCAAGCACGCACGGAATTTTGAAGCTCGATTACCTCATTCGCCCCACAACTATGCAGCTGATCCACCAATAATCAAGTATTGCGGCGGTCAGTACGGAGTAGGTGCTGTGTAGATAGGTACGAAGTACAAAGGCATACAATAGATAACAGTCAAAAATAGCTGATACCTAAAGGAATACGGGAATCGAAACCGATTAGGCTCTCGTACTCCCAAAAAGCGAAGATTTACATAGCTTAAGTATGTTCTCAGCCGCTCAGCAGATATGTACTTACCTAGGTACCCAATACTTATTTCTCAGTATGATAGGCTATCGATAGGCAGCGCTGTAGCCTGCCAAGGAAGACAAGGGCATCCCTCGTCCCTTGTATGGTCGGTACTCGCCCAAATGCGAGACAACGCCGCATACGTGTATTCAGTAGCTACTGCAGGTCAAGTGCCTAAATTTAAGGGCCTAGGGAGGGTGGTGTCCCTACAGATGTCCAATGGGGGCCAATGGGGCTGGTACGCGGCCGAATAGGCCGAGATTGGCGGATTGGAAGGTGCAGATATTCAAGCTGTCGCAAAGCATCACAGTAGGTGCTACGGAGTATTACCTATGTAAGTTGAAGTAGGTACAGTACCTACCCGACCTACAAACTTGAAGTAAAGAAGTAGGTGCATGATAGAATATGTAGTGCAAGAGCGATGCTGCTCCCTTATGACAATTGGCACAAAACAGCGTAGTACTACCTACTACTAGTACTTCGTACCTTTCGCACTTTTCCTCTTTCAAGTTGTTTGTGTTTGTCGCAACTTAGACATATAATTATACCGTACTCGAGGTTGGCTCTTTACTTCAATCTGGTGCCGTCAGCCATTAGCCCTATCGACCTCTGTCAACCTTGATAGGTCCGTGAAAGTTGTCAGACAATCCTGACCCGACCCGACCCGACCAGACCAGCGCGGCGGTCTCTCCCTCGCGCTTTACAGGTCTTGACGGCTCTCTCCCTTGTGTGCGCTCACCACCGCAGCGCCGTATCACCCAAACCATACGAGGACACATGCTATAGACCTACCGGTACTCAAAACAATACTTTGTTATTTGTACGCTTACTCCGTGCCTCTATGCCCCTTGTTGCATTTATGCTTAGTACTTGGGTACCTAGCCCTCCTACGCACCAATTTCATGCCAGGCATCTGAGGTAACAAATTGGACAGCATGTGGTATACGAATAAGTAAGCGGACACTGAGTGTGTTGTACCCTGTCTCAGGACGGGATTTATATGACAAGTAAGTTTGGATTTGTTTGGATTTCTATGTTCAAATCTACCCCCTTCGATAACGAAGCCGGCTACGGTGTTCGCTGGGTGAGTCGCGGCTAGGCCATGGTATATGTTTTTATTTTATTTCCCTGGACGGATACATGTCTCAATTCAAGTTCGGCGTCTAATACCAACGTGCTGGTGCTGGTGCTACAGTAGGTATTAGCAGTCCTGGGACCCCCCCTTGTCCTCCGCCCTTGTCCGCACCAACTCAAACAGTGCATTACTTAACCGCATCTCTGCTCTTGATTGCATGCGCATACTTCGTACGCTCTTTTCCTTTGTTGGGCTTCTTCATTATCCCATCATTGGCGTCAACATCGCCATCACGATCGCTTCGTGTCTACGGCATTGACCCATTGCTGCCGAGTGCCGGCCGCGAAGCAGATCCCTGCGTGCCCTGACATCAATCCAGCTATCCTGGTCATTCCGGCCTAGCTCATCAATAGCTCTGTGCCAAGGATTCGTCGCCCTCACTCTCGGGTTCTCCATCTCTTTCATTTCTTGCATATCGGCTGGTCCTGTCCTGACTCGCTCTCCCGTTTGTCGCCAGCTTGCGGTCTGGTTACAAAACAAATACCTACCTACCTACCGGTATTACCTACGCTACGGCACCCGCAACGTGTGAGGCATACCAACGGGCGCTACCCAATCACCCCACGCTGCAATTCTTATCGGTTGCTGCTGTCGTCGGAGAAGCTGTTGTTCTCAGGTGACAGTCGATCAAGGAATCTATCAATCAGCCGATCAAACGATCAACCAGCCAGCCAGCCAGCCATCACCACCCTCGAGCTTGGAGATAGGAATAAATGTATATATTTACAGCGTATTCACAGCACATCGCCGTCCTTGTTCCCATACGCACGCATGCGAGCCGCCATCGGACAGAGAGTTATCCACATACGCGCACGGTGTGACGTTGTGCAGTTGTCCCTTCGCGATCTTCTCGGCTGCCTCTTCGCCATCGTCCACAGCCGCTGGTAGGCTAGCCTTCTGCGCGTGCGCCTTCAGCCTCTAGAATCGTGGTCCTTGGTCAGGCTACTTGCGAGCATAGCTCAAAGCTGTGCAAGGGTTTCTAGGACGAACGAGCAATCCTACATCTACGTTCCACGCACCCAACGCCACAAATTTGTCTATTTATTCGTATCTCTACGGAGATACACGAGCGCTGCCAACATGGGCAATTCTCATACCAAGGAAGAGCGACTTGATTCGCACCACCTCCCCGCCTCTGGCCTCGAACCCGGAAGTAGCAGCCGTGCTCGTCGTGGCGAATCCCCCGCTGCGCGCCGTCCCAGCCGCCCCGATCTCAGCCCTCTCGGCATCACGCTGGCTAGCACTTCCAGCTCCCGACAGCAAGATGCGCCTTTCGAACGACGCGAGACAAAGCAGGAACGGGAAGCGAGGAAGCTTGAGAAAGAGCGCGTCGCGCGCCTCAAAGAGCGTGAACGGAGTATTAAGGAAGAACACGTCGACGGTGGCTATCTTGTTACTATGGGCATTTATACTGCGTCTGAGGACTTCAGCAAGCCTGCTGTCCGCCAACTTCAGGTGGGTCGATGTTGTTCATTCGTCTCTTTTGTAAGAGTTTATGTCAAGCGCTAACCTAAGTCTTACTGTGCTCTAGATTGAGAGAAAGATAGCGCCTTTCTGGCGTGGTCTTGATGATTTCAAAGATACTTGGGCTGAGCACCAGATCATCGCCGCTGCTCGTGGACTGGAGATCCCTCCCGCCGATCAGGTCCCTGAACATCTCGTTCCACAACCTCGGCCGCCCCATGACTCACCAGATGCTTCGTACTCAAACCTGAACAACCTAACCGTCCCCATGGGAGCACGGACTCTCTCAGCTTCGTCTGATCGAACCGGTTCGCGCCCTGGCTCCGTGATACCCTCCCCGACTGCGTCTGCTGCGGCTAAATCAACCTCTCCCTTGAAACAGCCCAAAAAATCACTGGCTGCCGCCCTCAATTTGTCACGTAATAACTCGCAACCGGAAATTGTCCCGCGAGAAGTTAACCTGCCACATGACCCCTTTGTTAATGGCCAGGCCTTGGAAGTATTTTTATACAAGGAGGGCGAAGAATGCCCTTTGTGTCTGATGTACTACCCACCCTACCTCAACCGGACACGATGCTGCTGCCAATTAATTTGTAGCGAATGCTTCGTTCAGATCAAGCGTCCGGACCCTCACTTCCCTGAGCATCATGGCGACACACCTAGCACGGAGGAGCCACAAACGAACCCCGAGGAGCGGAACGAACGGCTCGTTATGGAGCCAGCCAAGTGCCCCTACTGCACACAATGTGAGTTTGGCGTTACTTACGAGCCTCCACCATTTCGACGGGGCTTGACGTATGTCTTCTCACCATCAAGCCTCGGTGCTATGAGTACTGCCATGTCATCCACAAGCTCTATAAACTCAAGCCTGTCGCCGACGGCCGCAGGCTCGGCAAGACCGAATCGCAACAGAGCACAGAGCTTATCGGCCAATGCACCGGGCGTCGTGACAACGGATCGTATACGGCCAGACTGGAGTGGAAAACTGGCGACAGCACTCGCTCATCAACGTCGTCGGGCTGCAGCTGCTGATGCACTTCACCATGCAGCATTTGTCATGGGAAATCAGGAATCGCGCTCATTCTTTGGTCGACCATCTCGATTTTCTCGGAGACCGACCGGAGGCTATCGGAGTGCTGAATCTCCCAGCAGCGGCACTAATGCTAACGATGGCCCAGACGATGCCTCTCCCAGTCAGGATCCTGCCAGTAATCCCTCTACGACCCGGAGCGGCGGACACCGTGAGCGTCTTGATGCCGCCCATCTCGAGAGCCTGATGATGGCGGAAGCTATACGGCTGAGTCTTGCGGATGAAGAAGATCGGAGGAAGAAAGCAGAGAAAGAGGCGCGCAAGGAAGCCAAGAAACGAGAGAAGGAGGAACGGAAAGCAGCAAAGAAGAGAGGAGAGGTGTACAGTGGCGGCAGTGCTAGTACAAGTTCTCTTAGTCTGGGGCTTGGGCGACGACGAGGCAACAGCGGCACGGGTAACTTGCGGGTGGATGCTAGTGTAGCTGCTGCCACCGTTTTAGCTGCTACACAAGGATCAGCGCCCGGATCCCCCACTGATAAGGGGAAAGGCGTAGAACGTGGAATCACGGACGAGATACCAGCTTCCCATGCTGGCCCTTCGTCAAACCCAACCATGCCAACGCCAATACCGCAGGTGCCTCGGGGTTCATCTCACCTTCGCCAAATGAGCAATGCTAGTTCTATTAGCTCAAGCGGTATGGATAGTATGCCTGGTAGCTACACCGGGAAACCTCGAGGCCTGGATGACCCGTACAGCAGTGCGCTCAGCCTTGGGGCGCAAAGCGACCAGAGTGATGCTGCAGGCCCCGAACCTCTATTCAACTTTCGAAGCTTGGCAGAAGTAGTAGGAGTCACGATAGATGGCGAAGGTGGCCAAGGCAGTGGAGACACCTCGATTCATGGAGAATCAGATGACCATGAAAAAGCGCACGGTGAGCATATCGAGCATACCAATGGGTCCCTTGCCAAGGAGAAAGGGGCAGAGGCTCTTCGGCTAAAACCGGAGGTCTCCCCCCCAGATGTCGTCGTGACACCAGAAACGCCAGCACCTGTAGACGACGACGACGATGGGTCAAAGCAACTGGGAAATTTCAATGTGAGGGAGAGACCCCGCGAGGTAACTCAATGAGAAATAGTATGGTATTGCAATAGTCAAACCGGTTTTCTTTGTCACTCGGCAGAGCATGTGTTGATGGGACGAGCAAAGGTTTCGGGTCCTAGTATGTTCGTATGTATAGATACACGACAAAGTCAGGCTGAAGTAGGGGTGTTCCTTGAATGCGATAGGCGTTGGGTTAAGGGCTGGACTACTACAGCTATCTACATAGACGGTCGGCATTCGTCTTGCGACGAAATCCGGGCTGGGTTGAACGTTTCACATAAGCCTAACGAATGCAATACGTCTCGCGCTTCAATTCATCTATTTACTTACGTGTGTGGTGCGTTACGCTGTACAGACATGAGTAAATGAATAAATATCTAGCCAAGCTTTCATTTAACTGGCGTTGCCTTTGTAAGCATGGTTTCGACGACCATTCATGTGGCGATATGTACTGTATAATGTCTAGGAAAAAGAATGAATGACCAGACTCGCTTCGGATCGGAAGCTTCTTTTCGAATCGGAGATATCTCGCTCCATAGCTAGTTCCGAAGTCTAGGAAACTATGGCCTTGTAAAGATCCCGTGTCTGGGATGCTGATACAGCCAAATGTGACCGACCTTACTCCGTATCGAGGGCTAGAAACATACATATACCATAAGAAGATTATAATAGAAGACTCTATGCAATTACGTCGCGTCATTTTCGTCTCGTCTCTGGGTTTTCGTCCACGTTGTTGGTATCTCTGCTTGCCGTCAAAGCCGCAGAAAAGTTTTCCACGCTGGGGAAAAATGATGTGATGGCACGATTATTATGGTCTTTGTCCAGTGCGGTTACAGAGACAGGGACAAAATGGAAATTAGAAATTATGATTGTATCGTGTAAATATCATATCTCATCATCGTTCTTACAGCGCTGTAATTCCGCTCTCCGGAACACCCAAAACTCCGTACCGCCAAAATTTCTATGAACCAAGAAGAGAATTTTGGACGGCAGGCTACGTTGCTGTCTTGAAGCCGCGCGTTGCTAATATGCCATCATCGGGTGTGACACCGACATCTTCGGCCTTCCGTGTATTGACAAATCCAGAGCCGGGGCTGTCCCAACTGTAGTCCTTCCACTTGCCTAAGACAGTCCACATCTTCTCGACAATAGCCTGGATCTTCACACGCCTCTCGCGACTCCACTGTCTTCGACCCATAACCTCAGCATCCTCACTCTCGGGCTGGAGGCCCTCTATGACGTTATTGAAAACATCACACGTCTCTTCTAACTCGGCCACATTCGATATCCCCATAACACTCACGCCAACTTTCGTACCCGGGGATAGTTTCGCCGTACTCCCGCCGACGGCTGCGCCGACACTCGCCCAATGTTCCAGCGCCCAGCGAATCGCGACAACTTCCAGCTTCTCCTCGGAATCAACAGCAACGGGGACTAGATCCTGACACGCCTGGCGCAGGGCCTTCGGACTCGGATGCCACGCCGTCATCGGGCCAGCATCGGCCCCGCGCGTCGTCAAGAGGCCCATGCCTAGCATACTCGCGTTTAAAACGACGTCGACGCCAGCGTCTTGGAACTGCTTGACGAAATCCCCTAGTACTGTGTTCTGGATCGTGTAATGGCTATAGCTGAGGACCGCGTCCAGCGGCTCACCGGTCTCTTTCAGGATCATGGAAGCTAGCTCCGCGAGCTTGTTCACCGGGTACCCGCTGATGCCAACATAGCGGATCACTCCCTCCTCATCTCTCAATCTCCGCAGTTCTTTTACAGCGACCAGGACCTCTACCGGAGAAACGAACTCCACATCGTGCATGTACACGAGGTCGAGATACTCGGTCCCAAGACGCTCGAGGCTGCGGGCGACCGAATACCGCACCCAGCTCGGGGAATAGTCGAATTCGTCGCCGGCTATGCGTCCGGCTTTGGTGACGAGGAAATACGACGAGCGGGGGTGGGTGCTGGTTATGGATTCGTGTGATAAGGCGTGGCCGAGGATGGATTCCGAGGGCCCGTAGTATGGGGATGTGTCGAAGGCGCTGACGCCTAGGGATAGGGCCCGTGAGATGATGGATACGGCAGGGAGGGAGAAGGGGTCGGACACGTATTGCGTGTTGAAGGTTGCTGTGCCGAGGATTAAGGGGGGGAGGACGGTGTGGAGGGGAGGTCGGGTTGGTGGTTCTTGTGGTGTGGCCATGGTTGGTTTATGAGGGGGTTCTTGGACTTTTGGATAGTTGGTTTAGGGGACTAAAAGAGTGAACAGGATATTAGGTCGGAAGCTGGAAAGAACGAGAGTTAGTGAGGAAGGGAGAAGAGGAAGGGGAATATACCAAAATTCGATATAGGTAGATTGAGTTTCTTAGTCTGGATCGGCCCGGATCGTCAGGGTCTTCGGCCGATATCTTTAGTACTACTGTCCTTTACAACAGTACTGTTGGTCTCCACCCAAATTTATTATAGTATACCACATAAACTAAAAGATCTCGCGAACAAACTTATTCTTTGCCTTTAATTGTTATAATTTTATATAATCAAACTTGTTAATGTTTATAATTATTTAAATAAACTGTTTTTAAAACTTAAATAATTAAACGAATTATTTTTAATATATTTATAATATTATAAATTATTAAAACTATTAATTTATTATTAAACTTGTAATATAAATATAATATTAACCTTTTTATTGTTTTTTTAATTAATATTATAAAAAATAACTTTTAAGTATTTATTATATCGTTTTTTATAATTTTATTTTTATTATTATTAATAATATCGTTTTTTTTATTATTAATAATATTATTTCGTTTTTTATCGCGATTTATTTTACGCGGAAAAAATTAATTAAATTAAATCTAGTTTTGTTTTTTTAACCGGACGAAATTATTATTAATTATAATCCGGTTTAACAAAACTATTAACAAAAAAATCGAAATATTATTACAAACGATATTTTTAAAATTTACGAAAAAAATTACAACTATTAAAAAAAATAATAATTTATACGTAGTTATAATAATTAAAAAAGCCGTAATTATTAAAAAAAGTATTAAAACGCGTATTATATTATAATTAAAACTTTTATTTAAATTTAAATTTATATTTAAACTTATATATAAAATAATTTTACGTTATTAATAATTTTAATTTATTTTTATAAATAATAGTTTAATTATTATTAACCGCGAGTTTTTTATTATAAATAATATTATAAAAAATATTATTATTAATAAAACTATTAATATTATAAATAAAATTATTAATATTATAAATAAAACTAATAATATAAATAATAATATTATTAATAATAACGAAATTAATAAAATTGTTAATAAAACTAATAATAAAACTATTAATAAAACTAATACTCGTTTTAATTTAATTAAAATTTACGATTTTAAATTTTTATTTTTTTTTATTATTATTTTTTTTTATTATTATTAAACGTTTTTTTTATAATAATTAATTTAAATAAAATAATAAAATTAATTATTAATAATAAAATTAATTAAAAAATTAATTTTTATAACATATAAAAAACTTATTATAATATTATAAATATATTTAATATATAATTAATTATTTATAAAAATTATATTATTTTTTATAATTAAATTAAAAATTTTATTTTTATTTCCGTATAATAATATATATTATTTAATTTTAATAAAGTTTATATTTTTAAACTCGAATAAATTAAAGTTTAAACCGGTTTTCGTAATATAAAACGAAATAATTTTATTTATATTATTATTATATTTTTTTTATAATATAATTTTAATAATAAAATCAATAAAATCGATAACGAAAATTTTGTTAATAATATTAATAACGTAAAAATAATTTTTTTAAACTTATAATATATTTATATATTTAATTTTATAAACAAATTAATATTTAAAATATTATTTATTAAAATAAAAATACTAATACGTTTTTTTATTTTTTTTTATTAATATTAATAGTTCGTTTTTTTAATAAATAACTTATTATAATTTAAAAGTTTATTAATTAAAATATAAATAAATAAAAGTAAATTATAATAAAGTTTTTTATAATTAAAACCCCGTTTTTAATTATATTTATTATTTTTATAAATTTTAATATTATTACCGGAATTAATATTAAAACTTTAATTTTTATAAACTTTCCGACGTTTTAACTATTTTTAACCTTTAATTAACTTATTAAATTTTTATAATTATAATTAATTCGTTACGAATCGATATTTAAAATAATATAATTATTTAATAACGAAAAAAAACGTTAAAATTAAATAAAATACGTAAAGTTAATTTAAAAGTTAACGTGTTTATTAAACAAAAAAAATTATAATTATAATAATTTTAATTTATAATAGTTTTATTACGTCGAAAAATAATATTATTATTTAGTTTTTTAAAAAACTTTTAAAAATTAAATAAAAACTATATTAACAAGTAAAACAATTTATAAAATATTTTTATTTTATATATTAAATTAATTTAAACGAAAGCGAGTTTTCCGAAAAAATAACTATAAAACTTTTAAAAAGTAGTAAAATACTGTATATAATAATAAAACTAATTTATAACACGTTAAAAAAACTATCGCTGTTAATATAATATTTCCGCCGGTATTAAAAAAACAACGTAATAATTTAATTAATTTATTTAATATTAATAATTCTGTTAATTATTATTATTTTATATTTAATACCGAATTTTTTTATATAATTGTTATAATAAAAATAACTTAGTTATAATATAAATAAATAAAGTTTTAAACTTATTATTATTTTTTATAATTAAATTACGCGAATATTAACGCGTTTAATAATTATACGTTTTTAAAACTTAATTATATTAATATTATTATTAATAACTATAAACTTATAAAACTTATAAAACTATATTAATTATTTTAAATGTTATTTATAATCGATTTAATTAAAACTATTAATAAATCGATTAATTTATTTATACGAAACTTTTTATCGTTATACTTGTTTTAAAATAATAATACGTTATTAATCGTATTATTTAAATAGTTTATAAAAAACTATTATTTAATATTTAATTTATTTAACAAATTATAAAAACATTATATAAACGAAAAAATTAATATTTATAATTTTCGAACATTATTAAATAATTAGTTTATAAATCGCGATATATTATAATATGTATATTTAAATTTCTGATGTTTTATTATTATATTTTTAAAAATAAAAATCGAACTTGAAAATATTAAAGATTTAAGCCCAACTTAATTAAAATTACTTTAATCTTTGTTTTATAAAAACTTAAATCCGTTATAAAATTTAATAATTAATTAAAATATATTTAAATTAATACTTATACGGTTTTCGTAATAAATAAATAAATGTATTACAGTTGTTATAAACCGTTATTAATATAATAATATAACTATTTTATTATTTATACGTTTAATAATACTGTTGTTATTATTTTTAAATTATAAAAATAAAACTAACGATTATAATTAAAAAATAAAAACAATATTACATTTTAAATAAAATATATAAACAATAATATATAACGATATTTATAAAAAATATTATAAAATATATACAAATTAAACTATTATTATAAATTATAACTAACATTTGCGTTTTTAAAATATCCGCGTATTATATCAGCCTTCCGATTAACCTTTTATATATAAATGTTTAAAAAAGCTTAAAAATCGTTAAAATTAATAAAATTATCGTTTTTTTATTTATTATAATAACGTATATACGTTTTTAATATATTAAAAAAAACTTCGATAAAATTATAATCGGGTAAATAAAAAAACAAATATTATAATTTAATATTGTGATTTTTTTTTAAATTATATATTTTTTACGAATAATAAAAACTAACGTTATTTATTATTAATATAAATCAAGGCCTTAAAAACAAGTTTATTAAAAATATTACCTGTTTTTTAAACTAAAAATAATATTTATTAATATTTATTAACGTTTAATATATAAAAATAACTTTATTAAATATATTATCGACCGTAATAATTAATAATATATTATATTTAAAATTTCGGTTAAAAATCTTATATATAAAAAGCGTATAACCTTTTAATACTTAATTAAACTAATAGTTTATATCTTTATTATTAACGTTAAATTCGTTAATAAAAACAGATTAATTAATAATAAAATTAACAGTTTAATATATATAATAAAATCGTTTTATAAAGTTTTATTATATCGGTTTAATTTTTAATTTCTTTTATAATTAATTATATATTTTAAACTATTTAAAAATTATAAAAATATTAATATAAGTTTTATATTATTACGTTAAAAATTATTATATTTCGTTAAAATATAAATTAAGTTTAATCTTTAGTTTTTTAATTAATTTATTAAAAACTTATAAAAATAGTTTTAAAATATTATTATTAATAAAGGTTTTTTTAAACTAGTCGGTATTATTACGAATTTTATACTATTTCGCTGTCCGTTTTATAATTCGTATATTATAATTATATTAAAAAACGATTTAAACGTTAATTTAATCGTTTGTTATAATTATCGTAAATATATTCGTTTGTTAAAAATAAATTAATTAATTATTAATAATTATATTAAAAGTTTCGCGAAGTTCAGAGGTTTTAAAACAAGTTATAATAATAATAATCGGAATAAAAATAAAAATATATTAATAAATAATAAATTCGAAAACTTTATAAATTATTATAATAAATTGTAATAAATAATAAATTTAAAAGTTTCGTAAACTATTATAACAAGTTATAATAAACAATTGTAACGGACCTCCTATACAATAATATAGGAGAGCGTACAGGGTCTTGATTTACAGGTAATAATAAGATCTTTAGTAGGTATCCGTTAAGAAGTTTTCAAAATACTCCCCGTTATTATATAATAAAAGTAATTAATTCTAAATAAAGAATATATTACTTTAGTAAAAATTATAAATTAAATTAATAATTACCGAATAAAAACGAGTAATTAAATATAAAAAAAATTTTAAAATTATATATAAAATTTTTAATAATTATAAGTTATAATTATTTTTTTATAATTTTAAATTAATTAAAATTTTTTTTTTTTTATAATTTTAAATTAATTAAGATTTTTTTTTTTTTATAATCTTAGATTAATTAAAATCTATTTCCGGGGTTTAACCGGGCTGTTTAAATAATATTAAATTATTTTTATTATATCGTAATATTATTTTTTTTTTTTTTTTAATTTTTGTTTTTAAAAATTTTTTTCTTGTTATATATATTTTTACTTTTTTTTTTTTATAATATCGCGAATTATTAAGTCGTTTTTTAAGCCTTGTTTTAATTAACGCGAAAGTCGCGATTTTTTTTCGGTATATATTCGTTTTTACAGTTTTAAAATATTTCTTTATTCTCGTTGTTTTAAAAACGATTTTTTTTATTTTATATTTTTTAAATTCAAATTATATTTAATTTATATTTTTAAAATTCGAAACTTTTATAACGGTTTTAAAATTAAAATGTTTAATTTATCCGATATTAATCGCGAACGTAAACGGATTATTACTAAACGTTATCAAGTAAAAAAAAAACTTTAAACTTTAGCGGAACGTTTAATTCGTTTTCGTAAATAAAAAAAACTTTTATAAAAAAAAAGTCTAAAGATGTTAAAACGGGGGTTGTTATTTATTAAAAAGTTAGAACGTATTAAGCGTAAAAAAAAAAAAACGGTATTTTATTAAAAATAAAAACGGGTAATAAAAAAACAAACGGTTTTTTTAATATAAACTATTAACGTTTCTTTTATTAAGTTTAATTAAAAAACGTTTAACGTTTTTTTACTAATTAATTTTGTTTTTTTAGTTTTAATCGGTTAAAATATTATTAGTAGAACTAATTTATAATTATCGTAATAATTTTTAAATGTTTTTTAAATTTTTAAATATTATCAACGTATAAATATTTTTTTTATTTAACGAAATATTCGAATTTATTATTATTTTAACAAAAGTTTAAGATTTTTTCGATTTTATAAACGTTTTAATCGGT
>MU390437.1:0-31760 GCA_022578715.1 Nemania sp. FL0916
ATATAATAAAACGTTTATTTTATATTAATTTTAATAAAAATTTTTATTTTAATAATATAAAAAAATTTTTTATTTATAAAAAAAATAAATAATAATTGTTTTTAAATAATAAGTTAATTTTATAATAATTTATATAAAATTATAAGAAAAATACGTGTTAAAATAATAAATTTTTTATAAAAATTAATTATAATATATTTTTTTAAAATCTTTTAATATTTATTTTAATATAATTTTATTATTTTATTAAGTAAATTTTTTTTTTTTTTTTACACTTTATATTTTATTTTTACATTTTTATTTTTACCCATTTTTATATTTTAAAAACCTTTATCTATATCTTATATCTCGGAAACTTTTTTTTATTATTATATTTTATATTCCGTTTTTAGTTATTATATATTATTATTTTTTTTATAAAGTTATATTTCTTTTTTATCTATTTTAATCTATTGTTTATTATTTTATTCTTATTATAAGTCGTATTAATTATAACTAGTTAAAATCGTAGTTTAATATGTTTTTAAAAATAACTATTTAACTTTTATACGGGACTTTATTTTTAGATTTTAATTCTAATTTAAAAACAAATAATAACCCCGATATTTTATTAACAAAACTATACTGCCCGAGGATACGTAGTTTATTTAAACGGTACAAAAAAAAATAAGTTACTTTTTATAGTTAATATTTTTATAATCCGTATAAAATTATATTTATAAATCGAATATTAATTTATATATAATATATTTAATAACGGGTAAATATCGGACGGATTAAATTATTTTTTATTATTAAAATTTATTAAAAGTAATTATATATAATATATATAACAACTATTAAGTTTTAATATTTTTTTTAATTTTATATTAAATAAACTTTATACGTGTTCGCGTTTAAAATTATTATATTAATACTAACTGTTTAATAAATCAAAGTTTTAATTATTAAAAATAGATTTATTAACAAGTTTAAAAAAAAATCGGCTTTTTATATTAAAAATCTTTTTATTTTATTATATTACTATTAAATAACCGATAAAAAAAATATATTTACGAACGATTTAAATATTAACTCGTATTTATATTAATTTTAAATAATATTACTACGTTTCGGTTAAATATTATATACCGTATTAAATATAAAGATATAATTTTTGTATTATTTTTTAACCGATATAAACGTTTATATTTAATTATAAAAGTTCGAATTAAAAATATAAAAATATATAACAACAAACAAACTTTTTACGAGTTTAAATTCCGCGAAAAATTTAATTTATTATATTATCCGGTTATTACGATCTTTATATTTTATATTACTAATAATATATTTTTAACAAATATTAAAAACTTCGGCGATATATATTTATATTATGTTTATCCGATTAAAAATCGGGTTATATTTTTATAAAAACTTAAATAAAAAGATTAGTATATTTTTTATAAAATGGACGCGTAATTTTTTATAATCCCGTATTAATATAGTTAAACGTATAATATTTTTAAACGTTTAAAAAGATTTTGTAATTATATAAACGGGTTAAACTTTTACGATATCCGAAAAATATCGGAAAAAAAGTTTAATAAAGTTTTAACGTTAAAAAAACGGAACTAAATAATAAACCACTCGGGCGGAAGATTAAATATTTATTACCGATTCTATATATTAGAATTTGTTAAAAAAGATATTTAATTTATTTATTTTAACAACGTATTTTAAAACGTTTTTATACAACTAATAAGTAAAATTTTAAAAAATAAACTTGTTCCGATTAAATTAAACGACGTATAAAAAGAAATTATTAATATAAACCCGAGCTTGTATAAAGTAATCGAAAAAAAAAAACAATTAAAACGGAAAATCCGAAAACGATACCGTATAATAATTACGTTTTATAAACGAAATAATTTAATTTATAAAATATAATTCAATAAATATAATAAAACTGTTAAATTAATAAATAATATTCGGTTTAAACTTTAAATAAATATATTAATAATAATTATCCGGGAGTTTTATAAGTACTCGAGTTATAAAAAAATTTAATAATAACTATAAAGTATATTTTTAAATAATATTACACTTTCGGTAAAAACTAACTACGAATTATTTAAACGGGAAACGGTTGTTAATATATTATCGAAATTAATTAAAAAACTCGGTAATAATAAAATAAATCTTTTTCGTATTAAATTAATATTAGTTTTTTTTAAATTATATTATTAATAAAAATTAACGTATTATTATTAAAAATTATCGCGAACGAACTAAAATCGTATTTTATTAAATAAAAACAGTTTATTTTTATAAGATTTAATTAAAACAAAACCCGGTAAATTACTTAAATGTATTTTTTGTTAAAATAATTCGGCTATTAAACATTTTAAACGGGACAAAATCTACGTAAAAAGTAATAGTTTTAATTATTATATTTTTAAATAATATTTTAATAATAAAAAACAGCCGCGAAATTATATTAAAAGTTTATTAAACGTTTTAATTTATTTTTATTAAAATTGTTTAAAAATAATTTATAAAGTTAAAAACTTCGTTTATTATATATATTTTTTTTACGGCTCGTTTTTATTTTAATAAACTATTATTTTAAAATTAACGATAGAATAAATTAATATTTTATTATAATAATTCTGTTATAATAATTTATATTTTATTAAAACTAATAATATTTTAATATAATTTTCCGTTGTATTTTTAAAAATGTTTAACGTATATTAAATAACGTTATAATTAATAAAAATCGTAACTATTGTTAATTTGTTTTTAAAACTCGTACTCGGTTTTATAATATTTCGATTTTTATTTAATAAATTATATAACAGATCGTGTTTTTATTTATTCCGTTATATTATTTATAACCGTAAAATAATTAATAAATATATAAATATGTTTTATTTATTATATAAAACGAGATTTAAACGGGTTTAATCGATATTAAATTGTTAATTATAATTAATAACTTTTAATATTGTTCTATTTATACGAAGTATAACTCGGTTAAAATAAATTAGGAATTTATAAAAAAGTTAATTAATTAACGTTATTAATTAATAAATAATATATATACTTATAATTAATATATTATCTTTTATTAAGTAATAAAAACAATTAATAAATTTAATTTATAAAATCTTTTTATTTTAAATAACTTTTAATTAAAAGTTTTTTTATAAAACTAAGTTTTATATTTAAACATACGTTTATATTAAACGTTTATAATTAAAAATAGTTTATATTTTATAATATTAATATATTTCCCGCGTTATAAGTATTAATATATATATATATATTAAACGCTGATTTAAATTTATTTTAAATAAAGTACGGAGTATTAAATAAATAACTTTCGAATTTAAAAATAAAAAGTCCTAATATAAAACCTGTAAAACATAATATTATTTCAAGTTTTATTAAAATAACACGTTTTATAAAATATAAGTTTTGTTTATAATAAAAAAACTTACGTTTTATATCTTTTCGAAAACACGTCGAACTTATATAATAGTTTTAATTATTTATAAAATATTAAATAAATTTAAAAAACTTTTATAAAATGTTTATATAATTTTCGAATGTTTTAAACCGTAATCGATATCGTTTTTTAACGTTATTATAATAAATAAAAATATTATTACTAATTAACTTTTTATTTCTCGGTTAATCAACAAACCCGAAAACCCGGTATTTATTAATATTAATAAATATTCGTTATATTATTTAGTTTTTTTTTCCAACGTTAATAATAATTTTTAACCTTACGTTTAAATTAACGTTTAATTTTATAAATATTATAAATATTTTATATAATTATATTTCGGTTGTTTTTATTACGAAGTATATATCGAAATAAACTTTATATTTAAATATTTACCCGGATATAAACAAACTTTTATACTAATATTTAGTCTATTTAGTTTATTTAATCTGTTTAATTTCTTAAGTTTTCCGGCTTTATTTAACTTTTAGTTTTCGTTTTTTTTAAAAAAAAAACCTAAAATATTAACTAAACTCGTTATTTATTCCGTTTATAGAAATAAACGCGTTTAATTATTTTAATAATTTTAAAAGTTTTAATCGGCCCGATAAACCTCGTATATTTAATAAGTTAAACAATTCGAATAAAACTTTTAACGATAAAAACGATTTTAATTATTATTTTAAATCGTTTATTATATATAATATAACGAGTGATTTTATTACGTTACACGGTTTAAAAATCTTAATTTAATTTAAACGTTATAAACGGTTAAAAAAAATTCGGGATACGGTTAATAGTTTTTATAAAATATAGAAAATAACAAAAACGGGAAAAAAAAAACGGCTAACGAAAAAAGCAGTATAGTTTTTTTAAAACTTTACTTCGGAATAAAAACTTAAAAATAACAATACGGGTATTATACTATTTAAATAAATAATAATATTAAAAGTATAATAATAATAAAATTGTTTAAATATAGTTAAATATTTATAAACTTTAAATTTAAATAAAATATTAATATAGTTAAAAAATCGTAAAAAATATATTTTAAAACATATATTTAACGTAAACATTTATATCGTTTTTAATTATATCTCGTATAACAACCGCGTTAATTTTAATTTTTAATCTTTTAATTTTTTCCGTATTTTTAAATATTTTAATAATAAAATTATAACGTACGATAGTTTTCTATTCCGTATTTATTCGAACAAAAATTATAAATCGCGGGATATCCCGAAATAAATATTTTCCGTTGATTTTAATTCGATCGTATTTTATTTTTATAATTTAGTACTATATAAACGTATAACGGCTCCGTTTTTACGTATATTTTTTAACTTTTTATATTTTTAACGTACGTTATATTTTTATAATTCGAACATTTATTTTTTAAACCGTTTTTAACCTTTTATTAAATAAGGTTCCTTTATTAATAAGCTTTTTTTTCGTTAAACTACCGTTTATAAACGAAACCCGGGAAAAAGTTCTACTATTACTAGTATAAAGATAAAAAGCGGATTTACGATTAATAAAATCTACAAACACGTAAAAACGACGGTAGCGTTTTAAAATATTATATACGGGGGAAAAAACACGAGTAATATTAAACACGTTATCGTTTAACTAATAATTATCCGTATAAAATAGCAGTAAATATAATAGTTTAGGCGAATTATTACGAAAATACCGGTAAATAACGCGGAAAGTTTAATATTATTTTTAATCGTTCGTAAACGTTTTATAAATAAAATTAACTTTTATAAAAAAATACGGCTTTATATTTTAACCTTTGTTTAAATATATTAATAGAGTTATTTTATAATAATTTCGGTAAATTATTTATTTCCCCGGATATGTTACCGTTATAAAATCGCGAGTTTTAAATCGGAAAATTTTAAAAACATTAAAAAGCAAGTAATATTACGTTAATAATAATTAATTAATTATAATAAAACGCTCGGTATAAAATACAACTTATATTAAATTACGTTTTTAAATTATTTTTATTATCGCGCGTTTAATTATAAAATAACATTATAATAAATATAATTTAAATCGTGTTATATAATTAATAAAAAAGGAAAAAAAAATAAACTAGAAAAGAAACGTAATTAGTTAAATAAAACGTTTTATATAATCGTTATTACTTTTATTTCCGTTTTACTAATTATTTATCGAACGTATTAACGTTATTTTAAAAGTGTTTATTATAATTATATTTTCGATTTCGCTTATTAATTAATCGAAGCGTGCCGTTTTTTTTTACTTATGTTTTCCCCCTTTTTACCCGTTTTATTTTATAAATAAGCGTTTTTTAAAAACGACGATTAAACCGACTTTTTTATATTATTTAAAATATTTTATATTTTTATAATCGAGTTATAAAAAAACGCGATATATATAATTGTTTTTTACGGAAAATGTCGTTAATAATTATAACGACGGTAGATTATAATTTATAAGTATTTTAAAAACGTACAAATTAAAATACCTCGGGAAAAAAGATAATAAATAAAGTTATTTTTCTTAACATAAAAAAATATATATATTATATATAATATTATTACGTAATTTTTTAAAATCAAATTTCTATTTTTAAATTTATTTTTTCACCCTTTTTGTTTTACACCTTTTTGCTTTATTTACTTGTTTTAATTCTCGTATTTTATTTCTTTTTTCAAGTTATTATATTTTTGTTTTTTAAATTTCGGTTTTAATACTTTTATTATTTAACATTTGTAGTTTATTACTATATTATATATTAAATATTTTTATATGTTTTATTTTTTTTTCTTTGTTTAATAATAATGTTATTATATATTTAATTTTTTATTACAACTGTTACGTATTGTTTAATTTACAATTTTATTTATTTGTTATTATTTTTTTAATTTTATTATTTATTATATTTATTTTAACTATAGTTATATTATTTTCGGGTACTAGATCTCGATTTTAATTATAAAGTTTCGAAAAATTTTATTTTTTTATAATATAACTTAAATATATTAAAATTTATATATAACTAACTTTGTATAAGTTAATTTATTATCGATTATTATAATGTTTTTAAAAAAGTTTTTTATAAATAGTCGTAATTTAAATAATTAAATCGATAGTTTTAAAAACTATATAAATAATTTTATTTTATATTTTATTTTAAAAAGTATTATTTTATACTTAAATTTAAAAAATATTATTTTAAAATTAAACTTATACTTTTTTATATTTAAATAATTTTTAATTTATTTTTAATATTATTATAAAAGTTTTTTTATTTTAAATTCTAAGTTTATTATATAAAACGTTACACGTTATACGAAATTAAACTTTAATAGTTCGTATATAGTTTAACTATATTTAACCGCGTGTTTAATCAAGTTTATTTAGGTTTTTTTAACACGTTTAATTAACTGTTTAAAAATTTTACTCGGTTTTTGTTTATTATAATAATTATTTATACAATCAATAGTAGTTTTTATTTTTTATTAAATATTTTTAAACTTTTTGTTTGGTTTTTATATTATAAAAAAAACCTATAAAAGTACTACCGGGTAATTATAGTTTATTTAAAAGTTTTGTTTTTTATTTCCGCTTGTTTTATTATTACGAGCGTTATTATTATTATTATTATACGTAAAAGTATAACAATTATTAATTATTTATATTTTAATATTATTAGTTATATTAGGTTAGATTTTTTAAAAATATCTTAGGTTATTTTAGTTTTCGTTTTAATATTAATTTTTTTTGATTTTATTTTATTATTATTATTGTTTTAAAACGTTTAAAAAAACAAACTAAAAAACGGAACACTTTTAATCGCAAGCGATTACGATAAAAATAACAACAAAATAGGAAGCGAGTGGGTAAATACGGCAAATCGAAGGATAAAAGAGTTAATAGGATAAATACAACAAGTCGAAAAATAAAAAAGCTAGTAAAATAAATACGGTAAATCGTAATAAATTAACGGATATATTAGGATATATAACGAAATATATAAATTATTTATTTATTTAAATAAACAAATGATTTTTTTGTTAAATTAAAAAATATAATTTTTTACGTATTATATAAAAGTATTAAAAACTTTTTTAAAAATAATAAAAACTTATATTTTTTGTTAGTTTTAATTTTGTATTTTATAATACTAAAATTACAAATTTCTACAAGTGTTTTTAAATATTATAATTTAAATATAATAAAATTTTTTAAATAAAGTTTAAATTAGTTTTAATAAAAGTTAGCTAATTTAAAAACTAGTCCGGTTAAAAATAACGCGGCGTCGCGCGGGTTTTACTTTTTATATATAAAGTATTATTTACGTTTACTCTGTTTATTCCGCTTGTATTTAAAACTTCCGGAATATTATTTATTACGCCTACGTTTATTACGTTTATATTTAAAAAAATACTTATTAAAATATTACTTATCGAAATATTATTTATTAAAATATTAATTACGTTTACGTTTGTTATTTTTAAATTTATAATTTCCGACGTATTATTTATTACGTTTACGTCGGCTACGTTTATATCTAAAATAACATTTATTAAAATATTACTTATTACGTTTATATTTAAAATAACATTTATAAAAATATTACTTATTACGTTTATATTTAAAATAATATTTATAAAAATATTATTAATAACGTTTACGTTTATTAAGTTTATATTTAAAATTTTTAAAGTTTTTATATTTACGTTTGTTACGTTTGTAAAAATATTATTTATAATTACGCTCGTATTTAAAACCCCCGCGCGTAATTTTATAAAATGTCGATTATTTTGCCTACTTATTACGGATATTAAAAATACCTAATACTAAGATAATATAATATAAAATATTAAATATAAGCTTTTTCGCGCTAGTTTTAAACCGTTATCCGAATTAAAAAAAAGATTAAAAACTATAGATCCGGAATCTCGTAAAAGATCTGCAAAAGAACTTAGTTATAATATAAAGTAACCGTAAAGGCGTAAAACTATTAGGAATTTCCGGATTAGAAGTCCCGAAAACGTTCACCTTTTGTATTAAAGCTAGGATATTACTATTATTTTTTCGACTTGTTTTTAATACTCGAACAAAAAACGCGTTCGATTAACTTTTAAAATATATAAAACGTTTTTTTAAAAGTTTTTAAAAACAGATCTACGGTTTTTTAAACTATATTATTTCTTTTAATATTAACGGGTTAAACTTTTTTTACAATTATTAATTAATTTAAATAATTACGATAAATTAACTAAAAATAAATCGTTAGTTATATTTTAATAATTTAAAACTTTTTTTACGTAAAATAAATCGGTTAAAAAAACGTTAATAAAGCGACTTATTAAATAATTTTAAATCTATATTAATATATTTCTTTATAACTTTTATATTATATAAATAAAAATAACTATATTATATCCGTAGTTATAAAATTTTATAACAAATTTAATATTGTTCTGCGAAAATAAAAATATAAATATAATAAGTTCTAATTATTAAACGTATTTTAAAATTTTAAAATAAACTTCGGTAATATTATTTTTATACGGGAGAAATATAACTATTAAATAATATTATTTAACGTAATATTAATTAATATTATTTTAGTTAAAAATAGTTAAAAATATATTATTACTAGTAATTTTTCCGGAATAAAACATTTTTTAAAGCGGATCGAGTATAGTTATTTTAAAATTTTTTAAAAAAAAAAATATATTAAGCGTACGAAATAACAAACTTCTAGTTTTTTTAAATAACGATAGTTTAATATTAAAAACGGCGTATAGTTTAAAATAAATAAATTATTTATAAAAAATTTTACCCGAAAAGTTATAATAATTAAAAAAAATAAATATTAAAATAAGATAAAATATCGAATTTTTTTACAAATATTAAATACGTAAACGTTAAAAGTTTTATAAAACGATTTAATAACGTATTAAATTATACGATTTATCGTATTTTTAAAACTAAAAAATATTTAAACTTTTTTCCAAAGTTTAATTAATTTCGGGTTAAAATTTAATAATTAATTTTAAAATTGTAAAATTTCGATTATAATAACGCGAAAACTAAAAAATAAATATATAATATTAGTTACGATATTAACGTTAAAACGATAATATTTTTTTTTTTTTAATAAAATATGTTCGATATTTTAAATAAATTTTATCGGCCGAATTAAACTAAAAGGTAATAATAAGCGAAATATATAATCGTAAATATTTTCCGAAGTTAAATTATTTTTTACGAATATAAGTTATTTATTTTTTATAATAAATAGTAATAATACGTATATGTTGCGTTAAAATAATCTTTAAAAATTTAACAAATTTTTATAAATAGGTTATAATATTTAAAACATATAAATAACAAGTTATAAAAAAAAACCCCGAAATAATATAACGTTAGTTTATAAACCAAAACTAATAAAGGTCGCGGATTAGTAATAATATTACAATTTTTAATATTATTTTATATAGTAATATTTCTATTTTAATATATATATTATAAAACGAACTTAGAAAAAGAAATTAAACGTTTTAATAAAAACGTATAAGTTTAATTATTAAAAATTAAAAATAAGTTTTTAAATTAAAAATACAGTTTTTTAAAAAAATCTTTTACAATATTTTAAAAAGTTTAACGTTATATTGTTTTTTATAAAAGATTTTTTTCCTATTTGTATTTTATTAACCTAGATTTAAAAAAATAACTTTAATATTTAATATTGTTTAAACGCGTAAGTTAGGTTAATATCGGAATAATCTATTTTAAAAAACTTTTAATTAATTTTTATTTTTAAAAATAAAATACGCCCGGATTCGAAAAAAAAGATTAATATTATTACGAAAAGTAAATTAATTTAAAAACAAATATAAAAACGAAATTTATTTTTTTATATTTACTAACAAACGATTTTATTTATACTTTTTAACTTAAAATAACTTATAACTATTTTTGTTTATTTAAATTATATATACGTTAAAATAGTTTATAATATTTATTACTAACGTTTTTTAAACTTGTTCGTACCCGTTGTTTTAATATTATATACTTGCTGATTTTGTTTTTTAAAATACTTTTAAGCAATTAGCGCCCGAAAACGTTAATATATTAAATTAAATTACTTATTTATATTAATAGATATTTTATAATTAATACTTTAATAATTTTAATTTAACTAGTTTAAAATATAATATTATATTACAATATTATTATAAAAATAAAACGTATTGTAATAAAATAATTATATATTATATTAATTTTATAGTTATATTAATAATTTTAAACTTAATAATTAAAATCTGTTTAAATAATTAACTTTATAAAACAATATTAGTTAAGTAATTAAAAAAAATATTAAAATATTATTACTAGTAATAATTTAATATTATAGTAATTTAAATATATATTATATTAAATGTTTTTTTACGATGTTTTTTTTAATTACGTAATATTTTTTTTTATTTAGTTTTTTTAAAAGTAATTATATTTTTTTTAATAAACACGCGGCCGATAATATACTCGTAATTAAAATTATTATAGTAATAATAATAAATAACGCGGCGGAAAACAGCGGCGGTACCGAACGTTTTATTATAAAAAACGGAATATTTAATACTTTAAAAATCGATATTTTTGTTAATATTATTATTAATACCGCTGTTAAAAAAATATTTATATTATTAGCCGTAAAAAATATAAACGTTTAAATATTATTTTATAACTTAGTTGTTATTTTTAACGAAAAATAGCTTAAACTCGGGGCTAATATATTAAAAAAAAAAGTATTTATAATTATATTAAATATAAATACGGTCGATAATAAAAATTAAAAAAACAATATTTATAATTTTATTAAAAAAATATTTATAATTATGTTTAATATAATTAATAATAAAAACCCGGATAACGGGCTTTTTAATCCCGGGGATCCTGCCGGAATAAACTTATTACTGGTTAAAATCGGAATTAACGTTAAAAACGCTTTGTTTATCGTTATTATTATTTCGCCCGTAGTTAAAGTTATAAAAATTAAACGTTTTATTTTAAATTATATTAAAAGAACTTATTTTCGAAAATAACCGTAATAAATATACTTCCGATTCTAATACCCGTTTCCGTAAATATATTTATTAATAATAAATTTAAAAATACCAAACTTATAACTAGAATTATTAAAATAATTGTAAAAATGTCCGTAATTATACCGTTATTAATAATACAAGTAACTAGTTTTATAATAATCCGGTTTATATTTATTATATAATTAAAAGTTTTTAAATGTTTTAACGTATCAGGTAATTTAAACTTTTAAAAAATTATTAAATAAATATAAGAAAAAATATATCGACCCCCGTATTTTTTAATATATTTTTAACGTAAGATTTTTTAATTTATTAAGTTAAAATAAATTAAAAAACGAAAGTATTTCTATTAAATAATATTTTTAAAATAGTAAATTTAATAATTTAAAAACTTACGTATTTAATAAAATTAAAATTAAAAATAATCGGGAAAATGTTTATATTAATAAAACTTAGTTTAACTTAGTATAGTTTAGCCCGGGAGTTAAAAATTCTGTTTTATATTAATAAATAATAGTATTTTAATTGTTGTACTTTTTACTGCGTTAATAAAACGGTTTTTATATCTACTAAAAAATATATATAAATTGTTAAAAAACCCCGAAAAACTAAAATAAACAGTAGTAAAACGTTAATAATAATAAATTTAAACAAAAACATAATAAATATTACTGTTTAATTATTAAATTATTATAACAGCGTATAATTTATTATAAATGCGGGAAAGGACCGGGGGGGGCTATTAATAAAAGAACTTTTAAAAATCGAAATTGTTAATTCGGAATTAAAAAGTAAAAATCGGGTATACGTAATCTATTTTTCGAAATTTAAAAATATAAATATAACATTTAAACAAATCTTTTGTTTAATTAATTTAAATACGGATATATATAGTTATTATATATCGACTGTTTAATTGTTTCGAAAAGTCGAATATTATAACGTATTTTGTAAACAAATTTTCAAATATTATAGATTTTCGTTCGGGATATATAGTTTATACCTAACTATACGGAACTATATTGTAAATATTTTATTACTTCGAGCAAAAAATCTTGTAAAACGGACTTTTATATTCGAACATGTTTAATAATTATTAAATCCACGTTAGTTATTTAAAGTTTTGTTTTTTTAACTCCGGATTAAATTTACGTTAATATATTAAATAATTAAACGGGGTAACCGAGCTAATATGTTTATATAATATGTAAAAATTAATCTATTTTAGATTTAAAAATATAAAACGGAAGTTATTAATTATAAAAAGTATTTATATACGTATAATATAAATAAAAAAAAATATAAAAAAGTTAAAAAAAACAGTAAATATTATAAATACGATTATTTTAAAGTTATAAAATATTATAATAGATTATAAAAATAAAATATCGGAATTAAATAAAAAACTAGATATAATAAAAGTTAAACTAAATAATTTCGCGATAAATATAAATATATTAATTAATTTAGTTAACTCGGGGATAAGTTTATAACAAAATAAAAACAACGGAAACTTTATATAAGGTTTAAAAATTAAAATTAAAAAGCCCGCGGAAGAATTGTTATAATATTTTAATAATAAAAAACTAGTTTTTAATTTTAACTAAACAAAATTATATAATACGAGATTTTTTATTACATATTAATTAATTATCGTATTATAATTTATTAAAATAAACAATACTAATATCCCGGTAGTTTAAAACCGATTATTATTAATTAAAACTAATATAGTTTAAAGTTTTAAAACCGGTTTTAATTTTATAAAGTTAAATATCGCGTATTTAAATATTTAAATAGTTAAAAATCCGTATCGGAAAATCAAAAATTAAAAAGTATAATATAATATTTACAAATTGAAATAATATACGTTTTAAAAAAGATATAGTTTTTTTAAATATACGAATCGATTGTAATAATACGGCTAACTACTATTTCTATATTATGTTTGTTTTACGTAATAAAAAACTACTAATATTTTTAAAACTAATATTATTAAAAGAAATATAAAAACTATTTATTTTATATAATTTTGCCCGGTTATTATTATTTTTATATTTATCGTTATTGTTTTTTCTTTATTTATTACCATAGTTGTTTTTATAAAGTAAAATTTAACAATTAGAAAATAAAAATATATATTTCCGGAAAAAGATATCCGTTTTATAGGTAAATATCGAAAAAATATAATAAAAAAACGCCCGTAAACTTATTATAAAAATTAACTATTTATAAAAATAGAACTATTAATATATTCGTTAACTAAAGCGTTAAGCCGAACTAATATAGAACGTCGTAAATATAATTTATATAGTTTTTATAAATTATAAAAAAAAATATAATCGATAGTACTAATAAGTTCTAAAAAGTTATAAAATAATATTACGTTAAAAACAAACGAAATCAAAATATATAATAATATAAAACTTAGTATATAATCTAATACGGGGATAGCGTTAAGTTAGCCTATCTACTTATTCCGTATTTAACTCCCGAAAATACCGGTCCGATTATTACAAAACGTTAAAAAGTTTTATTATAATTGTTATAATTAGTTATTAATACTCCGTATATTAATAATATAACGAATAATAACCGATAGTTTTTTTTTAAAAAAAAAACTTTTTCCGACCTATATTTTACTTATTATATAACTAGTTTATAATATAACTATATTTTTTTTAATTTTATATAGTTTTATAATATTATTAATTATTAATTAAAATATATTATTAATTAGTTTTAAAATTTAAAATATTTATTATATTATTTAAACTTTTAAATATTTAAAATATTAATTTTCGTAAAACTTTTTAATATTTTATTACGAAATCGTTATTATTATAAATTATAAATAAAACGTTTAATTTTTTTTAATATATTTTTATTTATAACTCGCGGGAGTTTTGTTTTTTTTACGGGTTTTATATTTTTTATAACTATTAACCGCCGACCGGTTTTTTAATAATCTTTTTTAATTATAATCGTAGGTTGTTTTATTAATTACGTCGTATTATTATTTTAAAAAAACTTTTTAATTAACTTTTAATAACCTAAAGATTAACAAAAGCTCGGTAATAATATTAATTCGTCGGTTAACGATTACGATTTTAACGAGTGTTTTTAAAATCGTATTATTAAAATACTCGGGTAGTATAACTCGGGTATAATTTTTACGGATAATATTAATAATTTAATTCGACGAGTTAATTAATTTATTTTTACCGCGTGTAAATATTATACGAATTAAAATACGATTTTAAAAATCCGGGATATTTAAATAAATTCGTTTTTTTTATTTTTTTACAAGCCGACATTAGGTTAATCGGTAAAAGTTTTTTTATAACCTAGTTTTCGGGTTAGATTTGCGATAAAAAAACAGAACGCCTAATTAGCGCTTTTTCGCGAAATTTAAAACTAAAACTTGTTAAGTTATCCTTTTTTACTTTTATAAACAATAACGAAATTAATATTTAAAAACTAAATAACGCTGATTTATTAAAAAAAAACGAATATTATGTCGAATTAAAAATTAAGTTTGTTATATTTTTATAAAAGTTTACTTTCGAAATATATTAATAAAAACGGTTAAATACGATTGTTTATTAATTTATAAAAAGATATTTTTAAACATAATAAACAAATAGTTAGTATTAAAAAAACGGCTTTTTTTAATTTATACTTTTTTTATATACGTTATAAAAAATAAAATTTCTAATTTATCTAATTTATTTAAAATACGGTATTTAACGTTTTATATTTAATTAATAAATTATAATAAAATACGGTTTTTAATAAACTAAGTTATATTTTATATAATAAATATTTTCGAAAAACTAGTTTAAAATTGTTTAAATTATTATAATTTTTTATAAAATATATATAATAAATTTTATATTTTAAAATACGTTATAAAATCGCTTATATTTAAGTTTTAAAATATATTTACGGTTTTTATATTTTTTTAAAACGGTATAAAAAATATTCCGGATTGAAAAATAAACAATATTAATAAAACTACGTTAAATATTGTTAACTTTTTTAATTTTAAAATAAAAAATAATTCGGGAAGTTCAATTGTTTTATTCGACGGTTAAACAAAAATAATTATAATATAGAATCCGTTTAATAAAATCGTTAATAATATAATTAACGCCGAATTTATAACCCGCGTTCTAGTTCGTAACGTTATATTTCTAACGCCGCTGTTAAAAAAAAACAAAAACGATTAAAATACTAATAACAGTTATAATACTAACAACTGTCCCGATAATAACTAGTACGTGTTTTATAAAACTAGTTCTAATATAAACTTAAGCGGTATCTAAGTTCCCCGTTGTAAACGGGATATTTATAGAAAAGATCGGCTAGTTTATTAAATTATTGTTTAATATAGAACTCGTATAAAATTGTTAAAATAATAAATTAAAACTAAATAAAACGTTTTATTTTATTATAAAAAAGATCGGTCGGTTTAATTTTATTATAAAGTTTGTATTAAATTGTTAAAATAATAAATCGGAACAGCTTTATATAAAATTATATAGATTGTAATAATAATAATTACGAAAACCGTTTAGTTAATAAACGTAAAACTAACTATTTAGTAAATAATCGGTTATAATTACGTCGAATCGAATAATATTGCGGATATAGAAAAAAAAAGCATTTATAACGTGTTAAAAGAAGTATTTTATTAATTTCCCGGATTACGAAAACTTGAATATTTTATTTTAAATATACGATTTAAAATTCCGACCTAAATTTAACTATAAAACTATTTAATTAAATTACTATCGAACGTTATTTTTTATATATTTATTAACGGATCGATTTTAATATAGGCTAGTTAGTAAAAACGTATTTCGTTTAATTAATTATTTTAATTATAACTTAATATAAGTAAACTTTATTAATATAAAATGTTTTTTAACAAATAAAAAAAATTAACTTGTTATTAATATATATAGTTTTATTTAGTTTAAAATATTATAAGATTATTTTACGAAATATTTAAATATTTTAGTAACTTTTATATTTATTTTTTAACTAATTAATTTATTATGTTTTTTTATCGCGTTTAATTTAAAATAACTTTGTAAGTTTATCGTAATTAATTTTGTTTATAAATTAATTTAAATTTATATATCGGTATTTATTTTAAACTTCGTTCCGGCGATTTTGTTATACTAAAGTATAAATACGGCACTTTATTACGCGGTTAATACCGTTATATATGTTTAAAATTATTACGAAAGCGAAAAAATACGTACTTTTGTTCTTTTTACCGCTAGTTTAACAATTAAGCTTACGCGCGCGTTTATAAAAATATTAATTTTTTTTTTAAATATTGCCGAAAACCGAAAGTTAGAATTATTTATTTTAACATTATTACAAACTGTTATAATAATATATTAATAAATTTAAAATTAATACGGGTAAATAAAATAAAAACTTTTCGTAAAATTAAATACGTTATAAAATAACATATATATATTTTTTTTTAATTAAACAATTAATTAACTTATTATTACGTTTTTTTTTATTTAATTTATATAATATATAAAATAATTAATAAAGTTTATTATATTTAACGTAATAAAATACGTAGTAGAAATACTTTGTACGTATTTTAAATTGTTAAATTAAATTTACGTTTTTTTAAAACTTTATAAAAAACCCGATAGAAAATAAAAATAATAATACGAAATACGTTAGTTTTTAATTATATCCGCTAAATTTTGCTCGATATTAAATTATTTAAAAAATAATTAATATTTTATAATAAAAATACGTTTAATTTTTATAAATAATAATTAAAAGATTATAAAAATCGAAGTTGTATTTAAAACTAATATATTATTAATCCGGGGTTTTTTATTTAATATTTTGTTCGACGTTGTTCGAATTAAGTTTCCGGATATTATTAACGTATTATTTATAAAACGTTTTATTTATAACGTATTTGTTATATTTATTAACAAAAATAAACGTCGGGTAAATAATTATATTTTAACCCGTGTTTTTAACCCGCGTATTAATAGTTTATAAATTTAAATAATCTATTAATTATTCGAAATAAGTAAGTTTATCGCGGTTATAAAAGTTTTTTATATTATTATTAATTTTTATCGGAATATATAAAATCGAAAAACGTTAAACTTTTTCGTTTGTTTAAACGAGCCGACTTGTTTAAACTTGTTTTAACACGCCGGTAATTTCCTTTATTACCTTTTAATAAAACTTTAATTAATCCGTTTTTTTAAAAAATTAAACTTAAATACGAAAAATTTAATTAAACTATTTTTTTGTTTAAAAAAGTTTATAATTTTTTTATTTTTATTTAACCGTACGCGATTATTATCGCGTACGTAAAAAAAAAATAACGAAATAATAAATATATTTAATAATGTTTTATTATTTATTTAAAACGAAACGAGATTTTTTAAAATTTTATAAAAATTAATCGATATAAGATTTATATTTTTTAAAAACACGGGAGTTTATATATACGTTTCGTTTTTTTATTTTTTAAAAATTTAAAAATAATCCGTATAAAAAAAAACGGTTCGTTTTATTAATTATAGCTTTTTTAAATATAAAATATATTATAACAATAAATAAATAATATCCGGATTAATATAATATATATTATAATTTACGTTTTTTAAATATACCGATTTATATTTAAACTTTATTTTTATTTTTCGGTATATTATTATTTATTTTCCCGGAATTCCGTTGTTTTAAACCGGCATATATTAGATTATTAAAACTTGTTTATTAATATTTCGTTTTTTTATCGAAAACAAAAATTAGAAAAAAATAATCGTATTTATTATATAATACGTTACCGAACGTAGTAATTCGTTTTTATTTTTTGTTAAAATAGTATTTAAAAAGTTGGCGATCGAAAGAATATATAAAAATAATTAAAAGTTAATTATTTTCGTATTTTTTTTAAAACGATCAACGATCGCGGGTTTTTTTTTTAAAAACTATTTGTTTTTAAATTTAACGGTATATTAATCTCGGGTTTTTCGTATTTACGTAAAATAAACTTTTTAATCGTATTTTAACTGTTTTAAATTTTTATTCTTTTTTCGAACGAGTATAACAATAAAAAATTATATATATAAAAACTAAAACGTATTAGTTTAAAAAGTAATTTATAATAATTAAAACTTTATTAAATAACTTTATTAATAACAGGTTATATTTAGTAAAAAAAGCTGTTATTTATTTTAACGTTATTAATTATAAATTAAATCGTATTAAATAAATTATTATAAACTTGGAAACTTATTTGTAATAATACGAATATAGTATTTTTATACGTAGCCGTTTAAAACTAACGTTAGCTTATATTTAACTAATATAAGTTTTATTATAAATAAAAAACTAACAATTGTTTTAATTTTTACACCTTTTTTTCCGCGATATTTATTTTAAATATTAAACAAGTCTATTTGTTAATAACCTTAAGATTATTATAGTTTTTACCCGGATTAATATTATAATAACGTTAATTATATTAGTTTATTTACGCGGTAATTTTAATACCGCTTTAGCCGAATAAAACCGAATACTCGAGCTAACGTAAAAATAAAAGTTTATTAGAAATTATATCGAACTTATAATATCGTATTTTATAAACAACATTTATTCCTAACGTTAAAAAGTTATAATAACGAATTTAGAAATAAAAATACGAGTATTATTAGTTCGGATAAACTGTTAATATTATTTTTTTAATTTAATAACCGCGTAATTTAACATTTTAAATAATTAATAAAAAGATCGAAAACAGGATCGTTTTATTAAAAATGTTTTATATTTTAACAAATAATTAAAACGTACCGGGTGATTTTTTTAACAAAAAAGTAACTAAAGTTATATAAAGTATAGTAATTTGTAAATAACGGGTTAAAAAAATAACTAAAGTTATATAATATAATATAGTACGTATATAGTTTTAAAAACTAGTTATAAAATAATAACTAGGAGTATATAAAATATTAGAACTTTTAATAAATGGGCGGTAAGGTCGTAAAATACGCAAGTAATATTAATAATAACAGTTGTATTAAATAAAAAAAAACTTATATTTACGAAAACAAGCTGTATATATTTTATTTATAAATATTGCCGATATTTTTAATAACTAATTTGTTAATATACTAATATATAGATTAAAAACTAGGTATTTATTTATTTATTTATTTATTTATTTACGATAATATATATTAAACTAACTTTTTATTTCGTAGTTATACCGCTAAATAACGTTTAATTATAATACATTATACGTATAAAAAAGCAAATTTTTTTAATATTATTACGTAAAACGTTATTAATGTTTAATTATATACGGTTAAAATTTTACTAATTTAAAACATTTAGTTTTTTTATTAAAATACTTAGTAATTACCGGTTGTAATTAAACGGTTAAAACGCTTTAGATTTTGTAATATTAACCGTAAACCCGCTGGGTTCTAATTTTTATTAATACCGGAGGGCAATAAAAGTTAAACATTTACTATATTCCCCCGATTATTAAACGAATAATATAAATTTAAAACTACCGATCGTTCTAACGTTAAGTTTTATTAAAATAATATAGTAGTAAAATAGGTATACAAAAATAGATTAAAAAATCTTAATTTGTTCGTTTTATTTAACGATCGTAACAAATTAAACGTAATTATTATTAATAATTAAAAAAAAAAACATTATTACGTAAAAAATAAACTAAAAATAAAAATACGTTATTCCGAATAAACTATATAAAAGCTTTAAAAAAATACAAGTTTTTTATTATAAATTAACTAAATAAAAAAAATATAAAAGTTTTAAAAAAACATAGGTTATTTAATACGGGCTAGTTAAATAAAAAAAGCGCGGGATAATTAAATAAATATAAACTACTTAATATAAATTATATAAATAAAAAAAACGCAAAAGTTTTAAAAAAATATAAGTTATTTAATACTGATTAATTAAATAAAAAAAATACAAAAGTTTTAAAAAAACATAAGTTATTTAATATTAACTAGTTAAGTAAAAAAAGCGCGGGATAATTAAATAAATATAAATTATTTAATATAAATTGTATAAATTGTATAAATAAAAAAAACGTAAAAGTTTTAAAAAAATACAAGTTATTTAATATTAATTAATTAAATAAAAAAAGTATAAAAGTTTTAAATAAATATAAGTTACCTAGTATTAATTGTTTAAAAAAAAACGCGGGAGTCCCCGGTATAAATTAACTAATAAAAGTTTTAAAAAAATATAAAATACTTAATATAAATTAACTAAGTCGAAAAAATACAAAAGTATTAAATAAAAATAATATAAATATTTAAAAACTTAATATAAAAAATATTATATTTTCCGACGTTTAATATTTGTTATTTAATATTATATTAAAACATATAAAAAATAACGAAAAAAACGAATTGTTAATTTAATTTTAATACCGATCTTTTTTTAATAATCCGTTATTATTTATTACGTTTCGGTTTTAATTACGTTTTATAAAATTATATATTTTAATATCGGATTTTTTTATAATATTTTTAAAAATAATCGAAAAAAAACTATTAAAACTATTTGTTATAATAATTTTAAATAAATACTGTTTTAATCTTACGATAAAAAAACGATCGGTAAACTTAACGTACAATATAAAAAAAATATTACCCGAATTAGTTTTTTTATTTTTATTATCGTTCCCGATATTAAACTTTTCGTTTATATAATTTTTAACGGTTAAAAAAATATATAAACGTTATATAATTTAATAAAAATAATCTGTTTATTTATTAATTATAACTCGGGGCTAAAAGGTTTTAAAAAAAAATATAAAAAATTTCGTATAATATATTTTATAATTAGAAAAACAAACATATTATTTAAGTTTTATAACTGTAATAAAAATACGACTTGTTTTATTTTTTTAAATATTTTTACGTAAAATTTTCCGCAATAACGATTAAAGTTTATTATTTTTATATTTATTTAACTTTTTAACACGTTTATATAATTCCGGCCCGAATATCGGTTGTATTAATTTAAAAATTTACGAATTATATTTTATTTTAAAAATATTGTTTTATAATAAAACTAAAAAATTATATCGTCCGTAATACGCGAAAAGATTTTATTTCTAAAGTTTATTTTAAATATATTATTTAATAAGTTTAAAAAATTACGGAATATTATATAACAAAGTTAATTATACGTTAGTTAAAAAAAAAAAAAAGTTTTAATAATTTAAAAAAAGTTTTTTATAAATTTTATAAAAACGATTTTAAATATTTTTTAGTTATTTTTTAAATATTTTAAAAAAAACACGCGAAATTTATTAAAGAAAAGATATACTTAGAAAATTTAAACAATAATTACGAACAATTTTATATTTTCGTAAAAAGATTTAATAGTTAGAACTAGTCCGTTTACTTTTAATAAACGTTTTTAAAATTTATTTTTTTTATACGGGTTTTTAATCCGGTTAAAAACTTGCCCGCTAGCGAGAAATATACGTATAACTTTACGATCTGCCCAACTTGTTATCGGGGCAAACGATTAAAACCCTCGGGTAATATTAATATTAACGTATTTTTATAATTTAAAATCGCTATTAATAATAAAATCCTATATTATATTAATACGTTTTAAATATCGTGTTATTTTGTCGTTATATTATAATATAAAATATTTATATAAATTCCCGAGTTTTAAACTTTTTTATAATTTAAAAAAAATAAAAATCTTGTTAAATATATATAAAATAACACGGTTATAACTGTTAGTTTTTTTCCGTATTTTTTTATTATTTGTATTATTAAATAACAAATTAAAACTGATTTTTTTACTCGTATTAAACTTTATTAACTAGTTTTTTATTAATTCGGGCTACGTATTCTAATATCGACGTATATTACGGAAAATCTTACTGTTAAAATAACCGTATTATAATAAATATTATTTAAATAACGTTTAAATAAAGTTTTTATAAAACCGGATTAATATATTATTAAGTAAATAATATAACTAAACGATTTAAATAATTTAATTATTAAAAAATTTTAACGTAGTTTTAACTCGATATCGGTCGGTTAAATATTAAATTTTAGTATTTTTTACGTAAAGATATTTTCCGTTATAGATAATTTATTATAGTTTTTTTTTAATAATTTATAATTCGTTAAAAATAAAATTAAATTCCGATTTAATTACAACGTTAATTACGTAATTATAAAGTATATAAAACTCGAAATTATAAATAAAAAGTTTAAAAAAGCGAGTTTTAATTTGGTTATTTATTTCGTAAAAATAATTGTAACAAGTTTTAAAATCTAGGCTTAAAACAAACATTTTAATAAAAATATAAAAAAACCGAATATAAAGATCAACCGGGAGCTAATATTTTATTATTAATATTATAATAATAATATAACTAGTTTGATTTTTTTTAAATACGTTAAGTTTTTTTATAAATAATCGTTTTTTTAAACAATTATAAATATATAAAATGTTTATTTAAATAAGTTACGAATTTTTTATTTAGATTTAAGTATTCCCGATTCGGTTGTTTATATATATTATTCGAAAAGCGGAAAATAAGCCGAGTAGAATTTAAAACTTGCTAGTTTATAATTTTTGTTTTAAATAATTATAAACTTTATATTTATTATAATAAATACTTAATAATAAAAAAATAATCGTAATTTTAATTTTTATAAACAAGATCTAGTAGTAATAAATTTTACTACGTTTTATTATATTTAAACTATAGTTATTTTTCTTTTTATTACTTTTCGGATTTTAAAGTTTTTATATGTTTAAAATATATTAAAACTTGTTAAAGATTAATATAACGCCGCCGGTTTTATATTTTAGAAATAATATAAAAACGAAGTTTTTATATACGATTAAAATACGGAATTATAATATAGTTAATACGGTATTTTTATTTTTATAATAAGATTTTATAATTTTTAATTATTATACGTTTTTATTTTATACCGAAGTAAGAAAGATTTTTAATAGTTTAATTATTCGCGAAGTTAAAACTTATTATTTTCGAATACTGTTAATAGATTTTATATATAGCCGGTTTATCGTATTTTTTATATATACGGTTATTTTTTTCGTAAAAAATTTTATTAGTTTAACGTAGTTCGCTACTATTATAGCCTAATAAATCCAAGTTTTTATAAATAATGTTATATTTATTGCCCCGCGTTTATTCGTTATTTACAACTAAACGACCGATACGCGGGTATTTTATTATTAAATAAAAACAGAACTTTTAATAATACTATAAAAAATATCGTTAAAACGCCCGTATTTTATATACGAAATTATTACGTTATACGAAAAATACTTCCGGGATGTTACGATCGTTATATTAAAAAAACTATAAAAAAAGATGTTTAATAAAAGATTATCTACTATAAGTTAATATTTCTAAACGAATTTTAAACTTATGTTTAATTATTTATACGAATATTTTTTAAATTTATTTAATTTATTTAACGTAATAAGTGTTAAATATTATTTACCCGTTTATAACGTATATTATATCGAGCGATTTATTATTATTTTTTATAAATTTAAAACCGACCCGGTATTTTAAATAGTTTTAAGTTTAGTTAAAGAAAATATAAATACCTACTTTTATAATAAATCCGATTTAAAACAAGCGCTCGAGATTAAATATTAATTAACCCGTTTAAAATTTCTTTTTTGAAAAAATCTAAAAAAAGTAATATTTGTTTATAATAAAAAAAATTTAAATCGGTTTTTACGAATTTTTAAGATTACGTTTAAAAAAGGAAATTTAACGTATTACCTAACGAAGTTAGATTTTTAATAATTTAATTATCGTTGTTTATTATATATTTTTAAACGGTATATAGGTTAAAATTTACGTTTGTTTTTTTTATTTAATTCGTTTATTTATTTATATATTTTCGTATTTATATAAAATATATAATTATTATTTTATAAAATACGTATCCGAGAATTTATTTAGTTATATTTAAATAGTTTCCGAATGTTTATATTATAAAACGTTAAATAATTGTTATTTATATATCTAGTTAGTAATAATACAAACTAAAGTGTTTATGTTCGAATAATTATCTATTTTTTTATAGTATGTTTTTTTCGTAATATCCGGGCCCGATTTTTTAACTTTATTTACGAATATTTAAATTATATTATAAAAATAAAAAAAAATTAAACCGCGCGTCGTATTTATATAACAGATAATTAATAAAACGTAAACCGGCTAATAATTTACGATATTTTTATAAAAAGATTTTTTATTTAAAAAAGTTTTAAATAATATTCCGTTAAAAAACTTTTTTATTATATAAAACTAGTTTTTAAAAAAACGCAACTTTTATAAATATATAATAAACTTTTAAAAAGTTTTTAAATTACTTTTTAAAACCGGTTAAATCTTTTTACGAGTTAAAACGAGGTTATTAAATGTTTAACGTACGTATATTAAACTGTTCCGTTTAAATATTTATTTATTAACTTTTTACAGTTAATCGTTTTTCGCGGATTTACCGATTTAAATTATAACAAACTTTTAAACTTTATCCGATATTATAAATACCGGGCCCGGCGAGAATATTGCGTTTATTATTATAACTTTAATAATATCTTTGTTTTATATTTAAATTTATTTTAAAACTACCGGCGGTAATATTAACTACGAGTTTGTTATTTTTTACTATTTCGAACCCGGTATTTATTTAATAACCGTATTTAATAAGTTAAAAAATCTTTATTATCGGATCTATTATTAGATCGACAGGTTTTAATCCGAAAACGTGTTTTTATATTCCGACGCTGATTAAAATATTTATAAACGTAAATAAACTTTTATAAAACTTTTATAAAAAATTAACATATTAAATTTTAAATTATACGTTTATATTAACAATATTATTTATTTTAATATTTAAAAACTTATATCGAACTTTTTTTATATAGTTAAAACGATAACGATCGCGATTTATAACGATGTTTTTATTATTTTTTTTTTAATATTCGAACGAGGTTTTTTTTATTATTATTATAATTTTATCGAGAAATAATGTTTTAAATATCTTTTATTAAAGTTTATAAAAAGTAATTGTTATTTAAGATATTACGAACTTTGATTTTATTAAAAAGAACTTTATTATAAAAAAGAGCTTTTAAAACTTTTAACTACGGAATAATAATTTTTATAGTTTTTATAAAATTAATTATTTATAAGAACTATTAATATAAATTAAAGTTTAAATAAATATATAATTAAAATATTTATATAATTTAATACTACTTACTACCGAGATTAAATATTTATAAATAAAATAATTATATTTAATAAATTTATTCGAGTAAATTTCGAAATAATATAAAAGTTTTATAATAGATCGGGTATTTATATTTGTATTTTTTGTTTTATACGTTTTAAACGGACAAAAGATATTTTAAACATTTAAAACTTTCGTTATAACTATATAAAAGCTAGATTAAATTATAGATTCGGCCGTTAGTTTTTATAATTAAAATATATAAAGTAATTAGTTAGTTATAAAGATATTATATTACTATATGTTTTTAAGTTTTTTTTTTATAAATATATATTTACTCCGAAGAAGTTTTTTCGGTAGGTATTATATTATACGATAACAATTTTTCGGGATAAACTAGGTATATATAATAAAACGTTATAACGTTAAATTAGTATAAAGTATATAAAATATATAATTTAATATTATTAACGTAGCGTTATTTTAAAAAAGTGCTTTTATAGTTACGAAATTATTTGTTTTAAACTTTGTAAAACGGTCGTAAGCTTTGTAAAACTTTTCCGAATTAAACGTTTTTAAAAACAATATAAACGTTATATTTTAAAAACTAGTAAAAGAGTTATTAAACCGTTTAAAAATATAACAAAAAAGTAATAAATATTATTTATATATTTAAACTAAAGATCCGTTTATTTTTATTTAAAAAAAGGTTGTAAAAAGGTGCTAATAATAAGCCCGAATAATTAAAACTTTAATATATTTAATAATTAAAACGTTAAACTAAAGTATATATATAAAACAAAAATATTTATAATATTAGAGTAATAATTAAAAAATTACGCGGATAACGATCTAATTTTAAAATAATTTTTTATAAAATTTATTAAGAAAACTAAAAATAAAGCAGTTTTTAAATAAATATATTATCGATTGTTAGATACGGATATTAGTTTTTAAAATTCTAACGTTTGTCGAAGTTTTTATTTTGTTAAACTTAGTATCGCGATACTGAAAAGTATGTTAGAAAATTCGTACGTAATATAATTAGTAAATTTAAACGTTTATCCGAATAAAAAACCTTTATTTATAACGGTATTTATTTCTATTATTAAAACGCTACTAATCCGGATAATATAAATCTATCCGTACGAATTTAATATTAATAATCGACTAGTTTATTTTTATATAAGTTATATTAAAATCGTAAAATATTAATAAAACGGTATATATTAATAATATTTTGTTTTTAAACGGCCCGACGATTTTTTTATTTTAGTTTTTATTTGCGGATTTTATTAAGCCGGGTTATACGTTAGTTTAAATATAAAAAAACTACCTTGTATTTAAAATAGAAGTAAATAAAATACTTATGATTTAAACGGGTTTAGATCGGGTATTTATAAATAAAATATTTAATCGGTATGTTTATATCGAAATATAAAAAATAATTTAACTTTATTTTTAATTATAAATATCGTTCCAAAGTTTAATATTAATTAAAACATCGTTTTTATTACTAACATTTTAAAAATATTTTATTAAAATATATAAAAAAACAATATAAAATATACGTTTTTAACTTTTTAGTAAACTTTTTTAATAATACAGTTCTTTTTATTAAATAATTATAATATAATTTATAAATATATACCCGGGGACGAGTCGCGGAAAAGAATTAATATTACGATTTTATAATATAATAATAAGGATAATATAATAATAAAGCTAATATTAATTAAAACTAAAAGTTTAAAAAGAACAGCCGCCGAAGTTAAAAAACAAACTTTAAAAAATACTCGAATAACGATTATAATTAAACGATTATTATTATTTTTTATTATTATTATAATAAATACAGCTTTCCGTATTTAAATAATTAACAAAGATTTAAATTTATTAAATAAAAAAAAAACCCGTAATAATAAAACTGTATATATTAACGTTAATTTGTTATAAAACGAGTCGTTTTTAAAAAATATTAATTTTATTAAAAACGAAAACGTATTATTAAAAGTCGCGTTTATAATTCTAACTTAGTTGTACTTTTTATTATTTAATACTACGTTTATATTTTTAAACTACGTTTTATTAAGTTTATTATTAACGTCGGGCGGTATTATATTTTAACAAATTACGTTTATAACGTTTAAACAAAGATACCCGTCGAATTTCGATAAAGATAAAATATTAAGTAGGGTTTTTAAAATTAAACTAATAATAGATTAAACACTTGCTTTTTTTTAATAGGTTAAAGTAATTTTACGGAAAATATTATATATAATAATAAAAAACGAATTAAAATTTAAAAATTATAAACAACGTATTATTATTACAACCGAGAACAACTAAAAAATAAAAAAGTATAATAATAAAAAAGTATAAAAGTATTATCGAAAATATTATATATATTAGATTTCGAAAATACCGAAGTAGACATTATACTAGTACACGTATATATTATAATACTTATTTACTACGATTTATAACGAAAATAAAACGTTATCGCGCGTTTTTTAAAAAAAGTTTAATATTTATTAAATTTATTTAATATGTTTTTAATATATAAAAAACGCTTATAAATATTTATTACTCGTTAAAGTTTCGCGTTTTTAAATAAATAAATTATAAATAATCGTTTTTTTAATTTTTATGTATAAATTACTACGTAGTACTAAGGTGTAACTTTTGCCGATTCGATTTTATAAAAAATAAAGAAATTATTATACGTAAATATAGAAATATATATTTAATTTTTTTTTATCGTAAATTTATTCGATTAGATTAATATAATTAATAATAAAAACCGATAACGTTTTTATTATTATCCGGTTTATTAATTCTTTATATAAATTTAATATTTATAAGTTATATTATCCCGATTATTAATATTTCGATAAAAAGTTTTCTAATTATTATATTAATTACGATTAATATAAAAGTTCTCGATTAAATTTAAACTTGTTTAATATTATTACTTATTTTTACGATCTTTAGCTTAAAGAAAATACTAAACGTTTTTATTAGGTACGTTTTTATTTAATTTTTTTAATTTGTCGTTTTTTCGTTTTCCGACTACTTTATAAAATCTACGATAATATTATATAATACTACGTTCGAAAACATATAATACAACTTAATAAAAAGTTTTATTATAAAAGTTTAATATTTAGTTTTAATATATAATTATCGAAACTAATATAAACTCGTTATATATTTTTCGATAAAATATAATATATAACGTTATTAATAAATATATTATTTTTAAACAGTATTATATTATTATCGCGTTTAAATAGTTGTATACGGGTAATTTACGTAACTAAAGATTATCTAAGTATTAAAAAGGTATATTTTATTAAATTACTAAATTAAGATTGTTTAAAGTTAAACTTGTAATAAAAAACAATCTAAATACGTAAGTTAAAGTTTAAAAATTATATTAATATAAATCGCGTTTAATCTGTTAATTATTAAAGTTTGTTTATATTTTCTAAAGTTTTAAATTATACCGATTAATTAGTACTACAGATCTTAACGATAACGTGTTTTAAACCGCGTTTTAACTTTGTTTAAAATAATATTAACTTTATATATTAATAAAATAAACTAGTTTATTAAAAATAACAGCGTTTAGATTTAATAAAAAAGTTAATAGTTATTTTTTTAAATAAACTAAATAAGTTATTATATTTAAAACATATATACTTAACGAAGATTTTTCGTTTTATAAATATATTACGTTAAACTACCCGTATGTTTTATAATTTTATATTTTTTTCCGTTGATATAAAAAGATTACGTATATTTAATAACGCTTTCGCGAATATAATAAAAAAGTTGTTTTTATTATACGTAAATATTTTATCCGTTTTTCGTTTATTTAATAACGTTTTTGTTATTTTAATCGTTTTAGTTAAATATATTTCTTTTGTTTTTAATAATAATAAAACTAATACGAACATAGGCCGTGTTTATTTAATAAAAGCATACCTAAAACCTAGTTAGTCGTATAAATACAAGTTTGTATATAAAACAAAATCCGATAATAGGTTTTTTTTTATTAATAAATCTTTTATAAAAGTTTACGTAGTTATATTTAGGTTTACGGTTAATATTATAATATAACTTTTTTTATTAAAAACGGTATTAATATTTTTTAATTTTATAGTTTAAAAAGATTATTTCTATATAACAATTTGCATTAATAATATCGCTCGTGTAAAATTATACTAAACCGAGCGTAATTTAATAATTATAAATATATTTTTCGAATATACCGATAATTATTAATAAAATGTTAAATAAGTTCGTTTTAATTGTTTCGAAAAAGTTACGTTAATCGACGTATTTTAAAACATATAATTAAAAATTTCCCGGTATTTACGCGGCTTTTTTTACGTTATTAATACCGGGTTCTTTTTTATATCCGAAAAAAGTAGTTAAAAAAACTATTTATATATTATATAATATAAAGTTTTAAAATAATAGTTCTCGGTTATTTAATATTAGTTATATTATAATAATTAAATAACTTTTATTATAACGTAGTATTAGTTAGTTTTTAAATTTATTTCGATAAACGTAATTTTATTTTATTAATATCGGCTGTTATATTATAACTTTATTTTTAAATAATAGTTTAAACCTATATTACGTATATATAATAAATCGATTAATTATAAGTTATAGTTTAGGTTAGTTTATAAAATATTAAAAGTTTTACGAAATATTACTATAAATATAATTAGCGATTTTAACGCGCGTTTTTAATTTAAGTTTAAAATAAAACTTTGTTTAAAATGTAAAACTATATATATTTAAAAGTTTTAATATTTCTTTTTTAAAATTAAACTATTTTAAATATAATAACCGGTTTTAATTTACTTATTTATTTTCGATATTATATTTACTCGATTTATTACTAAATATTTATATTTATAATAAAAATATACTAATATTTAACTATTAACGTAACGTGCGTTAATATAATAGTTAATATTAAAAAATATATACTCGATATAATATTCGTATATAAATAAATCTTTATATTAATATAAATTTATTAAATAATTAAGTTTTAATAAAAAGTTTTATATTTATATTTTTTAATAATATTATTATTTTTTAAAATAGTTTTATTTTTAATATAACATTTAATATAATAATATATTTAATAATTTTAGTGTTAATATAAAATCTCGATTATTAAACAGTTAAAATTATTAAAAAAACTACGCGTGTTTTATATAAATAATTATAATAAAAATACGTTTTTTAAAATAAAAAACTATAGTTATATTATATTATCGGTATAAAAAATTTTAAAAATTTAAATTAAAATATTAGTTTAAATTTAAAAAAAGTCTGTTTAAATAATATAATTAATATAAAAATATATAAATAAAATATATTTAATAAAAGTTAAATTTTATCGTGTATTAAAATAATTTATTTTAAAAATTCCGGAATAAATTTTAATTTTATAAAATTTATATTAAGTTTTAATGTTTTAATAATATATTAACAAATTCGATAATAAAAAGTTTTTAATTTATATATTATTTAAATATTAATTAAAAAAAAAAAAAACCGATTATAAAAATACGTTTAAAAAAATAAAAATTTTATTTAATATAATAATTAATATAATTATTAATTATATTATTTAAAAAAGTAAAATAGTTTTTTTAAAATTAAACAACGTTTTTAAATATTTTTAACTATTAACGTTGTTTAAAATAAAACATTTTATTAAATAATAATGTTTTTTTAATATTTATACTTATAAGTTCGATTAGTTTATTTTTATATTAATTTTTTTTATAATTTTTATTTAATTTT